>PVJH01047988.1:0-11014 GCA_004026705.1 Nesogale talazaci | reverse complement strand
TTTGATCCTAAAAGGGGAAAAGTTTATCAAAACATCCTTTCTGGATGTTTTGAGAAAACCCTACAGGGCCTGTGGTTTGGGGAGTGTGGGGGGGGGGGGAGTGCTTCCTCAAAGCCACCGAGAAGGGGTGAGTGCAGCATGCGGGAAGAGGGAAGTGCTGGTTTGGAAACTGCTCCAGAGTCTGACTCCACAGCCACAGAGCTGCTAGACCCTGCAGCCCCCGAACCTGCTGTCATCTGGCGGCATTTTGTTTGTTTATTTTTCATGGATTAGTATCATACTGCTTCCGTTACTTTATCATAATCCACACTCGGGCTCCCTCTGCTTCTCAAACATTCCAAAAATGGATTGTCCCCATTTCTTCTGCTGTTTGGTGGGTTTGGCCGTGCCACCTGTCCTCCCTGATGGCGGAGAGGTTGCACTTTGGGCTGCAAGGTCAGCAGTCCATCACCACCCCCCACTCTGAGGGAGGGAGATCGAGGCTTTCACCCCAGGAAACAACCCATCTTAGAAAGGCCTATTAAAAGTCAGAACTGCCTCCATGCAATGAGTTGGGCTTATTCTGCTCATGATGTGTTGTTGGGTTGTTTTTTTGTTTTTTTTGACAAATTCCAGGATCAAGAAAGGTAGCCTGGAAAGTGGCAGGATGTGGGAGCAGGGTGTTGGAGGGCACAGGGATCATTAAGATAGTGGGCAGAGGGGCCAGGACTGGGAGAAGGAGGTCTTTGCGTGTGTTTATCCAGCTGATGTACGAATGCCTCGGGAAAGGTGTAGCGAAGCGGAGGGCAGAGATGCAGAACAAAGCCTGAGGCTTGAGGAAGGGGGTCCTGTTGGTGGGGGGGGGGGGCGAGTGATTAGAACAATCCCATGGTTCTACGCACACTTCATGAGGTGGGAGCCTGCTGACTCTTCTCTACATCGCTCGTGGACAGGGTCACCAACCATGTTTCCAAGAAGACCCGGATTCAACCTTGGCGCAGCTCCTGTTCCGCTCCTCCCCCAGCCCCGACCCAAACCCCATTCTCCCGCAAGCTTTCTTCATTTGGGCCATGGGGGTGAATATAACCCACAGGGTATATGAAAGGGGAGGGGGGGTGGTCCACCAACATCTGAGAGCTCTGACTCAAGACTGGATACAAGGCGGAGTTCCTAGAGATGGGCGCCTCTCCAAGACAGGAGAGAAAAGAAACAAGGACTGCTCATTGGAATGCTTTGGAAAGAAGAAACGCTTCTTCTGAACACGCCACTGACTCTGTTCTCTCCCTGTCGCACTTTCTTTTCCAGATGATCACACAAAGGGATCCAGATGGGGTGCAGGTGCTGTAAAATGATACAAAGGTAATGTTGGATCCCCTCCCTGGGAACAGATGGCTCAGGCTCCCCACCCCACCCCAGCGCAGAACGTGAGTGGAAACAGGCAAAGGATACAAAGGAAGGGTTCTGACATCCTGGAAGAGGATGTGTAAACAGATTGGCAAACGCTCTCTGGTCACTTGTGTGGGGGAGCCTCTTCAGATTTGCCTGGTTCTCAGAGATGGGATTTGGCTGGGGCGGAAGTTGTATTTCTCCAGGAAAAGCATAGGTTTCTGAGAAAGCATGGCACTGCATTCCTGGAAATGCCCATCCCTATAGGCAGGAGTCATTTTCTCCATCCTGTATCTTTTGGAAATGGTGATATCCATAGAATTCTGCAGAAAGGAACAACATTTACTGAGGCGCCTGCTCCCTTCCAAAGAAAACGCTGCCTTCTGGTTTTATTCCAGAGTCATACATATCTACACTTTACCCAGAACATTAGGGACTGCATTGTATAATTGCACGGCATGTGGCAGTGTTGTCAGGGGAAGCGTTGCCCTGCTAACCACAAGGTCACTGCTTCAAACACCAGCTACTCCATCGGAGAGCCAGCAGCTCCCAGAAACATTTGCAAAGACTGAACAACTTGCTGTAGGGATGCCGTGAGTCTGAACGGGCCCGGACGCAGTGAGCTTAGGGTTTTTGAGCATGTGTTGGATTTCGGAGACGGAGCCCTGGTAGCTTAGAGGCTTACAAGTTGGGCTGAAGACTTCAAGGTCAGTGGCTCAAACAGACCAACTGCTTCAAGGGAGAAGGATGAAGCTCTCACCCCCTGTAAAGATGCGTGGCCTCAGAAACCCCAGGGGTCAGGGCTGCTCTGCCTTTTAAGGTCCCCGAGAGCCAGAAGCAAGCCTATGGCAGTGACGTTGGGATTGGTTTGATTTGGCTTCACTTTATGTGTTAGGCCGCTGACCATACACGGCCACACTCTCAGCCCCCCTCAGGAGAGAGAGAAGGTTTTCTACTCCCCAAAAGAGTTTGTCTCAAAATCCCACCAGATAGGCCTTCCCTGCCCTTGAAGGCCTCCATTGACTGGGAGTCAGAGAGTGAGACATCATTTAAGCAAGTAACCCTAGAAATTACATCGCGGAGGTGGCAAGAAGGCGGATGGGGTAGGAAGTAGGCGCTCCATGGGAAGCTGGCTGACCTTCCTGTTCTCCCCGACCCGCAGCTATCTCTTCGACCCCGTGCAAGTCTCCTCCCCTGGTTTTGTCAACGAAGCGAGCAGCTACAAGTTGGATGCCGAGGACACCGTAAGGTTAAAGGACAAATGGAGCAGCGAGGGCCTGGAGCGCACCCAGGGCCTGCACAATGAGGGCGTGCGGAGGACGGGGAGCTGCAGCCCCGCGGCCAGTCCCCCAGAGCCCCGCGGCCCCCACCTAGGAAATCCCCCTCAGGGGGGTTCAGTGGGGCACCATTGGGTGCAGAAGGCAGCTGGCGGCATCAACGGGGTTGGCCCTGCGGCCACCCTGCAGCCCTCTGGGGACCCCCGGGCCCCGCACCAGGGCAAAGGCTCCCTGGCTAGGCGCGCCCACGATGCCCCCCCAGCTCTGCTGGTCTTCGAAGGAGGGGACGCATGGCCAGCTTCAGAAGAGCCCCCAGTCACTGCCAGCCCAGATTTCGGAGCCCCCTCGGAAAGCCCCTCCCGGAACGTGGACGTAAATGACCACGACTTCCAGTTACCTGCCCCGGATTACCCTCCGCTAGAGGCCTTGGCCCCAGCCTGCGCGGACCATGAAGAAAACGGTTGTCTTTTGGGGGACCACACTGCGCATGACCCCGCTGTGGAGGGCTGCCTGGAGAGAAGGTGTCCTCCGATCTTGACCGTGCCCGGGAGAAAAGGGAGCTGCGACCCCTGTCCCCAGCCCGCAGCCCCCGAGGGGACAAGGCTGTGCTTCGGAGAGGACGGGCCTGCCTGCGTCCCGCCTGCTCCTGCGGACCATCAGGGACCCGGGCAGGAGGGAGACCACGGAGGTGACAGGGGTGGAGAGATGGGCGACCTGGGGCACGAGGACGCGGCAGTGGCTGAAGCTCTGGCCGCTCTAGAAGCTGCCACCGCTGGAGAGGACTTGGAGGAGATGGATTAGGGGAAGGGGCAGTGGGGGACCAAGGCCCGGGGTGATCACTGGTCTGTGGGCCTGGTGTGCCGCCTGTGGGACCCCTTGTTCCCCTCTGGCGCATCCCTGCGTCTGGATGGCCTGCTGTGCCGGACGTGGAACTCAACACGTCCGAATACAGGCAGGCAGGCGCCTCATGGCCTTGGAGTAAAATTCCTGCTCAAGAAGGCTCAGCATCCCAAACGACAGGGACACCATGGCCGCATGGAAGTAGATCTGCAACTGTGACTGGCTGATCGCGCTGTGGGCTGAGCCTGGACAAGGTGGCCACCCAAAGAAAGTGCCTCCCGTGGACCCAGAGTATGGCTTACCTTCAGAGACAATTGCCAGGAGAGCTCAGAACTCACCAAACTGCTAACATCCTTAAGCTCCACAGCTTTTGAGGGGAGAACAGGCCCAGTCCATAAATACACACATCCAGACACCTTAAACCTTAACTTTTTTATATGTTTAGTCTCCTTTGGGACTGGGGAGGGGGGCCAAGGTAATTCTTACAACTGCGTGTGTGGTCTCTGGGTGTTAAGTTCTTGAGGTTTGCAACAGCAAAGGGATGTGTGCCTTGTTTTAGGTCATTAAATGTCTGGTTCTGGTTGCTGTATGACATGTGTTTGTCTTCCCTCAAAGGTGGTCTTGACCGTCTCACGTGGACTATCAGCGATGTCTGTTGTCTTTCCATGGAGAGCAACATACAGCGTCCCTCCGTTGGGATATCCTGTCTCCTAAGACGTGACAGTAATACAAATCCAGTGAGCCCTTGTACTCAGGCCCATGACCAAATGCAACAGCTGCTGGTGCCGTCTGTGCTTTCCAACCCATAGTGACCCGGGGACAAAGACCGGAGAAGCAGCCAGTCCTGGACCATCCTCACAGTGGTGGCTGTGGGGGGGCAGCCCAGAGCGGCAGCCACTACTTTCTTGCTAACTTGCTTTCTCTTTCTTTCATCATTTTATTGGAGGGCTCCTACAAATCTTAATCACAACCCATATTTCAGTTGTATCAAGCACCAGTGTACATAGGCTGCCATCAGCACTTCCATTTTCTTTCTGGAATCCTTGGTATCAGCTCAGCTTTTTTCCCTTTTCTCCCCCACTCAGGAATCCGAGATCAATTACATATTATTCTTATTTTCTATCCCACATAGTCTGCTGTCCTCCCTTCACCCACCGTTCTCTTATTCATCCTCCTCGGGGTAGAGGACTTTTATATCCAACTTCGTGATCAGTCCCCCGCCCACCCACTCTCATGGTATCACTAATGTTCCTGGGGAGGTGGGTATCTGTGGTGGAGTCCGTGTGTCGAGAGCTCTTATCTGTACCACTGTGTGTACTCCAGTCTAGCCAGGTTTGTAAGGGAGAATTGCGTCATGACGGGAGGTAGAATTGGATCGTGATGGGAGGCTGGAAGGAAGCTTTCAGGTATTAGACAAGTGATGTGTTTTAACAGTGCTATACTGCACCCTGACAGCCACTGTTTCAATCCCTATCCTTGAGGGGCTGACCCTCTACTTTCACCAAGCACGATGTCCTCTTGAAGGGATGGGTCTCCTCAGATGACATGTCCAATGTATGGGCGAGCAAGTCTGGCCATCCTCGTCACCCAGGAGCCTGTGACTGTCCTTCCAGCCCTCCTTGTTCTGACAGTCCGAGGTACACACCTGCAGGTTTTCCTGGTGCCATCACTCCGACGCATCCATTCCTTCAGTCTGCCTGACCCATGGTGACAGCCAGACTATTAAATTACAGTCAAGGAAGAGACCGTGTGTCAGTGAGCTGAGCAAGTTCTAACTCTCAATGCTCTGACTCCTACTTTCCCTGGATTTGCACTCTGTGGACTTCCATCTTGTGGTTTACAGAAACCAAGGATGGGCACCTTGACACTGACCATGAAAGAACGTGTACCAGGTAAGAATGTTGGAGTGGCTCTGCAAATACACCAAAATATGAACAGGAGGGACCATTTGGTATGGCGTTTCATAAGGCAGGCTCAGACATCTGACAGGCCCCAGCTTGACTTCCAACTCTTCCGTGTGGCCTTTGGCAAGCAACTTCACCTTTCTGTGTGCTCACCTGGTGAGTGAGTGCTAATAGGACAAACTCATGAAGATTAGAGGAGATGAAACAGGTGTTTTGTACAGGCACGCAGTCGTCGTGCCATAAAGTGAGTCTTACTAATGGAAAGCAAATCTTTTTGAAAGTGTTTACAGTCTTACAATGGAAAGACCCTTGTATCTAATTAGTATTCTTACTGGCTGGGAGAAAGATAGGACTTTCTATTCCCGGAAAGGGTTTTGGTCTAAGAAAGCTCTCCCCTGGCCTCTAGAGTCACAATGTGGGTTTAGTTTTTTGTTTCTTCTTAATGGCAATGCTACATCTCTATAAGGAACTGCTGTAAAACCTGCTTTCTCAGTCTTGCAACATCTTTGTGGCCTATCCCTGTAAAAGTGTTTAATGAGAGTGGACGTATGCTGGATTGGTTGATGCAGTGATTACACGGTTCTCTACATCCACACTCGCCCTAGGATTCCAAGCATATTTCAGAATATGTCTGGCTCTTGTATTTGTACCTTGAAATCTGGGCTCCACCCAAGGATGTGGAAGGAGAACCAGCATCGTTCCATTGATTCCAGCTTCCAATCTGACTCCCGGGGCTGTCTAGCTGATCTCTGAGGATCTTGCTGTTGCAAAGTCATCTTTCTGTAACTTGATGCAATTCTTATGAGAAACATGGTCGTGAAAAGAGTGATCCTGGGCTGAGCCCCGGTGGCGCAGTGGTTGTGTGCAGGACTGCGACCCACAGGCTTGGCAATTCAAAATCCAGCAGCAGCTCTCCAGGAGCAAGGCTGGGTTTCCTACTCCCACCAGGGTAGTGATGCCCCCCACAAAAGAAGAAAAGGGTGATTCTTTTTCAAATATGTTGAGCCATTTGTACAGATGCGTGATGTGTGAGAGACTGGGATAGGATGGGGGTGGGGGGGCTGCCCGTTTACCTGGTTCCTTAGCAAATGGCACTGTATGGGTATTACCCAGGCTGCATCTTGATTTCAAGTTAAGATTTTTTAAAATATATACATTATTGCCTGTAGGCTTCTTGAGCTAAAAGGTCTCATTCAACAATTTACTGAGAAAATGAAGCTGCCACATAAATGAGATGTTTCCCACTCACCTCTTACCCCCTTGGGTTTCCAAGGCAGAGGGTAGCAAAGGTTTACCACTGGCAGAGCCAACCCCCCTAAAGAGCAGAGACCTGATTGTGAACCTGTAGAACTGTCCTCTGGGGTTTCTGATCTACACAAAAAGACTCTCCCATGTTTGTCCTACTAAGTTCTGGTGGGTTTGAACTGCCTACCTTCCCATTAGCAGCCAAATGCTTACCCACGGTGTCACCAGGGCTCCTTGAAATTCATAGCACCTGCTTATTTGCTCCTGGCCCATAACAGTTTGCCAGACTCTGCACTGTCTAGGATTGTGCTAGTTTGGGTTGACTAGAGAAACAAATCCAGAGACACTCACACGTGTATAAGAAAGAGCTTTATATAAAAGAGCAACTATATTTTGAGAAAACAGCCCAGTCCAAGTCAAATCCATAAGTCCAATATTAGTTGGTAAGTCTGATACCAGTCTGTAAATCCCTCTTCAGACTCATGCATCACATGCAATGAAAACTGAATGCAAAAAGAGCACAGGCCAGTGGGTGGACAGTCTTGTGGATCTTGTGGCAGGGGAAGCATCGAGGTGGGTCTCCTCAAGTCTCCTTCAGCTCCATGGCTCTGATTCCATCAGCGTAGCTCCATATGACTTATCAGCAGGAAGACGAAGCAGCAAGAGAGTGTGTGTCCCACCTCCAGGGAGGAAGACAGGAGTTCCCAGAATCCTCAGTAGAAGACCATGCCCACAGGCCTCATTGGTGATGACCTGATTGACAGGCTAGCCCCCACTCCTTTGCTCAAGTTGAGAGAAGGTGAAGTAACTGCCACAATAATGCACATATTTTTAAAGCTTGAGAGATAAAAAGAGCTACTTTTAAAATTTGCATGGGCTGAGTCCTGGTGGCCTAGTGGTTGTGTGCGGGACTGCAGCCCACAGAGTTGGCAGTTCAAATCCAGCAGCAGCTCTCCAGGAGCAAGGCTGGGCTTCCTATTCCCACCAGGACAGTGATACCACAAAAACAAACAAAAATTTGCATGGAGTTCCCCTTGCTTGTAGAATAAAATTATCTCATTAAAACATGAAAAAAAAACAGTCTGCCAGACTTTCTCTTTGTCTGAACCATCTGTCTCTCTAACCAAAAGACCGTGTGACACAGAACGACCACAGGACCACAGATGTTCTTACACTACCAAGCATGAAATGGACATGCACATCAGTCACGGTTGTCAACTGAAAGGCAGGGCCAATGTCAATATTCAAGTCCTCAGTTTCCGAAGGCTCAGAAAGCTGAAGAACTCATCTGTGGGCTCCAGCTTAGTCCATGGCAGATTCCTGGCTAACTCCCACATTCAACAACAGGCTGGTGGTTTTAGAGCCTCTCTGGGGACTTCCCCACTGAGGGCTGAATCAGAACTTGAAATCCCTCTGCAGATTCAAATGAGCTAGGGAAGGAAAACCTTTGGTATCCACTCTTTGGGGGAACGTGACAACTCTTAACACTGATAGGAATTCTAACATTGGCAGGGGAAGAACCTTAAAACAAACTAACGGAGACAATGACCCAATTCAGTTTCATATAAGTAAATTTCCATCAATTCCTGGAGTTTTACTTTCAGGGCAGCTTGAATTTTTTTCTTCATCTGCCACCTCCTTACATGGTTGAATGTCAACTAGTTCTTTTTAGTACAGTGACTGTCTTTTTTTCCATCTTTTTTTAGACTTGCAATCCTCACTTTTTCCTCCCCAACAGTTTTATTGGCTTATAATTCACATGTCACTTTACATATCATATAATTGAGTAGTTCAGTCACATCAAGAATGGTGCAGCCATCTGAGTTTTAGAACATTTTCTTCATGCGTGTACTTATCGTGACCCATCTTTTTTGATACTTCCCGCATCATTTAATATTTTGCCCATAGAATCTTTTGCTATAGCAATTGAGGCTTGAAAATTTTCTTTAGTGCATTCACTTCAAGATCGACTGAGAGCATTTTTCCTCTTTGTTCTCTAACTCTAGATCTGTGCACATTTCATTATATTTTATTTCTTCTTCCCGAACTGCCCTTTGAAACTTCCTGTGTGGTTCAAACGTAAGGACAGTTGTGAGACAGGCACAGGACCGGGCTCTTCCCTGGGTCATACACGGCATCCCCATGAGCTGGACCCAGTTTGATGGCATCTCTTGACAACATAGATAAAGTTAGATGTGTGGAGATCAATTGGGGAAGAAAATTTTTGTGTCTGGTTCTGAAAATTGTTTTAAATTTAAACGTTTGATCATATTAGGGAAAGCTGTACCATCATCACCACAATCCATTTCAGAACATTTCTTCCTCATCTACATTGTTCTCAGCGCCTGTGTTTGTCTGGGTAAACTCGAGGAACACATGCATAACACACATATGTGAATAAGAAAGAAGTTCATATACAAGAGGATACAAACATTGAGAGAACATCCCAGCTCAGTCCAAGATTAGCCCATATGTCCGACAGCAGTCCACAAAGCCCTCTTCAGACTCGCGAAACACATGCCATGCTACCGAATGCAGGAAGACCCCAGGTCAGTAGGTAAAACGTCCGTGGATTCAGGGGTGGTGCAAGCATCTCAGTGCGGGCAGAGGTCGCTACATGGCTGCTCCAGCACCCAGGGCTGCATCAGCATAGGTCCGTGTGACTTCTCCTCAGGGACGTCTCCCAGGGAGCCAGTCTTGTCAGTTGAGTGTCTCCAAAGGAGGGAGGGAGTGTTGTCAGTGGAAAATCTCCAAGGCAGTGTACTGAGACAGTGAGGGTCTCTGCCTCTAAGAAGGAATGTCCACATTTCCCAGAATTCTCAGAAGTCCGTGCCTACACAGAGGTCCCATTAGCTATCTCCACCCCTACACTCTTAGTCATCAAATCGACACCACCTTAGGTGACTGCCACAGCTCCCCATGTCCCTCCACCCTCCTCTGCTACCTCCCTAGGTAATTATCAATCCAGTTACTATCTCCATAGACCTACCAATCCTGGATTCCTGGGGGAGCAGACAGCCTCATCTTTCTCCAGCAGAGTGGCTGGGGGACTTGAACTGCTGACCTTAAAGACTATAGCCCAGCCCTTAATCCACTGTACCAACAGAGTGCCCAGTCTTCCCCCAGCAAAAGGAACCTTTGGAGCACTGAAATTTTGATATGTTTTTATTACAGTCATCATTTAACAATTCTAGGATACATTGCAAAGGATGCTTAGTCATCATTTTCACTCACATTTTTAAAGTGACTATTTGTGGTGTTAAAGCTAACCAATTTATCCTCCCCCCCTCACCTTGTCCAAATGAGTTTTTATTACAAAATTAAATGCATTTTCAATATGAAATAGAAATGGAATGACTGGGCATACTGTTCAATTCTTTGGGGGACTTGTTTCTATGTCTGGCTTGGTCTTTTTGTTTTGGTGAGCTCTAGTGGTATGTGCGTTGCACATTGGGCTGGTAATTACAAGGTCAGCAGTTTAAACCCACCAGCCATTCCCTGAAGAGTTAATTCCATAAAGTCACTGGGAAACACGAAGGGGCATTTCCACCCTGTCCTACAGAGTCACGATGAGTCAGAACAGACTTGATGGAGGATCTGAGCGATGCCAACCTCCCCCACCTTTTCAATGAGCAGCCAAGCAACTAAGCACCGTGTCACCAGGATGGCTTCATCATAAACAAAACCAAGATTTTTGCAATTTAGATAGAAATTATTGTGATTCCAAGAGCCCCCCCCCCCCGGCCTTAAAAAAAAAACAACAAAAAAAAACCTACGATTCCTGAGCTGGACTGTGTTGGAAGTAAATAGAATTCTAATTCTGTTAAAACTCTCTGATCCTGGCCATTGCACCCCATCAGACTCAACCGGAAAATACTTCTAAAGGTCAACAAAGAGGTTTTTCTTTTTTCATTTATTGTTGTTGCTATTTGGGGTTTTGGTTTTCTTTAGTTGTTTTGTCTTATGCTGCTTTGTTTTTGTGCTTATTATTGTCTCTGCATGCCTATCTAGATAAGGCAGACAGTGGGTTCCAGGGCACAACTGCAGCCCATCTTCATACTCGCTCTGTCTGCCTTTCTCGGTGACCGACTGCAGTCACCACCACGTCCAGTGACTATTTCTTCTGGTTGTAAGCCACGAGCCCAGCCCAAACAAGGCCTGGCAGAAGCAGCACTTCCCGCAGGTGTCATCTAAGTCCGGTGGGCAGCTGACCCTCAGGACCCAGTGAACTTGGGGCTTGAAAGCGAGCAATCCAGAGGAGAGAAACAACAGGACCAATGGTTCCAGGAGGGCAGGGGAAAGGGGAGGTAGGGAAAGGAGAAGGGTGCTAACAAGTCCAGGGACAAGGGAATAACAAGTGATCTAAAATCTATTGCGAGGAGG
>PVJH01047987.1:0-11026 GCA_004026705.1 Nesogale talazaci | reverse complement strand
CAGCTCTGTTAATGTGCTGCTGCCACCATGTTGGATAATCTTCAGCAACATTTTACTTGTATGTGAAGTAAATGGTACTTTTCTATAATTTCAGCATTCTGTTCTTTGGAATAGGTACAAATATGGCTCTCTTCCTATCAGTTAACCAAGTAACTGCCTTCCAAATTATTTGGCAAAGAGTACTTAGTGCTTCCAGTGCTTATTGAAATATTTTAATTGCTATTCATTCAATTCCTAGAGTCTTGCTTTTGACTAACACCTCAGTGCATCTTGAACTTCTTTCACTGCTCTTGGATCTTAATTATAGGTCAGAATGATATTTTATTTTGTCTCCTCAAGCTGCTCTTTGAAAATTTCTATTCAGCTCTTTTTCTTGTCAGTTCTACATGTACCTTAGCTACTCTACAATTAAGATAAAGTTTCAGTTTCTGACATCCACTTTGATATTTTCTGTATATCTTGTTTTTTTTAAGGAAATTATGTTTTCTATGTGAATGATATTCCTGATGTCATTCCACAGCAAATCAAATATTCTGCCATTTGTTTTAAATGTGTCAGATCTGCTCATGAGGTCTTCTTGAAATTCAGGTGGGATAGTCTCAAGGTCATTATTTGGCTCTGCTGGACTTGTTTTAATTTTCTCCAGCTTCAACCTGAACTTACATGTGAGCAATCAATCATATGTTCTTCAGTCAGCCGCTGGTGTAGTCTTAGCTGCTGATATTGAACGCCATCATCTCTTCTCACAAATGTCATCTATTTGATTTCTGCATATGCCATCTAGAGAAATCCCTAGGTAGCATGGCGGTTCACTTCATAGGACTACAATTTGTCTGGAAAGTGAGTCATAAGGGTGAGTTCAGTTCTAGTCCTGATATTTGAGGAAGGTCCAGGTGGTAGTTATATAATTTTGTGTCAACTTAAAGTGTGGGGCTGGAATCTAGGTCCTGTCAATCAGGTCACAGCTTGATGGCCTCATTTGGACTCTCTGGAGGAGGGCCTCTCTCTCTGTCTGCTTCACCTTCCTGCTGCCCAGTCAATCAGAGAGCTGCCACAGAGACTGCCATTGAATCGACACAACCCTGCACACACCAGCCTATGATCTCCCTGCATTCAGCATCATTGGGTGTGGCTGTGTGCGTCTGAAGAGGGATTTATAGACTAGCTTCAGACTTATGGACTGGAATCAGGTTTAAAGACTTGTTCTGGACTGAGCTGAGATGCTTGTGTGGTAATTAATTATCTCTTGATATAATGCATTCTCTTATGCGTGAATGTCTTTGGATTTATATTTAGAGTGTCTTTGCATTTGTTTCTCTAGTCAACTTAGTCCAAGATAAACCATCTCTTAGGTTATTTTTTATTATTTGGAGTTTTGTACAATGTTTTCATACCTCTCTATCCATGCTTTTCTATTTTAATCATTTTTGGAGTGGCCAAGGCATACTTGAATATTTTGTGTTCTCTCAGTGTGGTGGAGGCTGAAGTTCATAGGACCCATTAGCTTATTAAATCAATTGTTTCCTTGAGTCTTTCTCTTCCTTCCCTCGTTTTTATCCCCTCCAGACAGGGTGACTAAAAGTTTTACCTAGATGGTCACTCATAAGTTTTAACATTTCAGTTGCTACACACCAAAGTAAGATGTAGAACACTGATTTCATGGAGTATGTTATATTAATTAAGTTTGGTGTCCCCCCCAGTCTGTGGTCTTGAACCCCAGTTCCAGAGACTATACTTAAGTTTTCATAATTTTGTCCCCTGAGTGTTTGACTATATGGATGGCTAGGTTCACAGAACATATAAATACATATGTAAAAGTATTCTTTGCCAAAGATATAAGTATATTCATTAGTATAGTCCCATTACCCTTCCCATCTTTGTTCAGCTTGAGAGTCTATTAATTCATTTTTTGCTTGTTACTGAAAGATTTATATGTGCCTTTGAGTCAGTGTCTCCTTTGCCTTGGTCATTTTGTGCAGACACCCCCTCATTACATATTATTTTTCCCATCACCCAAGTTAATTCATATCTACTCTCTAGTTACCTTCTCTCTCATTCTACCCTTGGTAACCTTAAAATAATGTTTCTCCTTGAGCATAAACCTTTTCTTGGCTTTTTATAGTAGTCTCCTAGATAGTTTGTCTTTTGTGGCTGATTAATTTTACTCAGAAAAAAATGTCCTCTAGGTTCATCCTTGTTCTGAGGCATTTCACCGATTTTTCAAGACCATTAATGTTCTTTGATATTCTACTCTGCGGATGTACCGTAGTTTGTTTATTCATTCCTCCACTGATGGATAATTAGGTTGCAATTGGTTATGCACACGTCTATTCATGCCATTGCTCTTATTTCTCTAGGATAAGTGCTTACTACTAGAATTGTTGGATTATATAGTATTTATAGTTTCAATGTTTTTTTTTATCATTTTATTGAGGGCTTATAAAACTCTCTTCACACATAATCCATGCATCCATCAATTGTATGTCGAGCACATATGTACATTTGTTGCCCTCATCCTTCTCAAAACATTTGCTTTCTATTTAATCCCTTGGTTCCTCATTTTCCCCTGCCTCCTTTTTCCCCACTCCCTCATTAAACCTTGGTAATTTATAAATTACCATTACTTTGTCATATCATACACTGTCAATGTCTCTCCCTTCACCCACTTCCCTGCTGTCTGTACCCCAGGGAGGAGGTTATATGTAGATCCTTGTAATTGCTTCCCACTCTCTACTCTGCCTTTTCTCCACCCTCCCAGTATCACTCACTTTTTTAAAGGTTATGCATTACATTTTTTGCAGTGGTTGTACCATTTTACATTACACATGTAATGGTTTGGTGGCTCCAATTCCTCCATACTCTTGCTTTTTCTGGTTTGTTTGTTTCTAATTTTGATATTAATGCTGAGGTTAGAAAACTATCACATTCTTGTTGTTATTCGCATCTCTCTAATGGTTACTGATTGCAAGCATATCTTTGTAGGTTTGTTTGGATACATACATATATGTGTATATATGTATATATATTTAGCTGTTCATATATTTTGAGTTAATGATTGCATATAATGAGTGAAATGGTGAGAGATAGGAAATTGGTTTTATTTTCCTGCAAATGAGCATCAAAAAACTGTTGAAAGCACCATTTTTAAACTAAATACTTTTTTCCCTATTTAGTAGATTTTGAACAGTGGTTAGAGATTAGCTGTTCATAAGTGGATGTATGTATTTCTGAGTTATCAATTGTGTTTAATTGTAGCAATCCTAAGAAACTAAAACAATATGCATAGACTTATCTGTGATTTTATAAAATGAGATAATGATATACAAGGGGCTTCCAAAATTCATGCAAAGGTTTACATTGCTAATTTTTCAAGTGGTATTATCTGTTGGATACAAATCTTGCCTAATGAAGTAGGTTGCATCTATTTTATAGTTATAACCACTAAATAGGGAATAGCTAACAAAAATCCACAGTTGTTGAGTTGATTACAGCTGATATGAAATCTGTAGGAGAAAGACGAATTGCGCCGTATGACTTCATTGACTGTAAAAATGTTTGGAAGCAGATTGCCTCATCTTTCTTCCCTGCAGCAACTGGAGGTTTGAAATACTGACTTTTTCACCAGCAGCCCTATGCTCATACACTTTTCCACTAAATCTCCTTGTTTTATAGTTAAGGAGCACTTATTTCCCCACGATTTAAACATTTTTCAAGGACTTTCACAAGCTATGAAGCCATTCATCTCATTTTAGAGCTTCAATCTGGATCTTTACATTATTGCTACTCTCTCTGCCCTCGAGCCTCCTTCCCCATCTCCACTGTAGTCACTCTTTCATTTGTTTTCCAACTACCTTCAACTAGTTTGTGAGCTCCTTTCAAGAACATTCTATCTCTTAGTTGTATTTGTATCACCAGCACACTTTACACATGTTATCAAGATTTATTCCTAAGTAATAGGATTAAGTGCTTTGAGTAAAATATTGGAAGAGTCCATTCCTTTGGATCTATACATTTATTGTAAATGGATAGATGAGCAGGAAAAATGGAATGGAAATTACCAAAGTACCTCATTTGCAGATGGGATTTGACTGTGGCTACAGAATTTGTGTGGTAGCTATATAATCTGTTGTCAATTTGAGAAGATTAACAGTGACGGGGTGGAGTTTAGCACGTCAATCAAGTTGGAGCTTCATGACCTCATTTGGAGACACCAAGGGGTAAACAGTTCACTGGAAGCAGGACACAGACTCACTCCCAGGGAGACATTGCACTGACAGGACACATGGAGCTATCCCAGTGCCCTGAGCTGGAGGAGCCACATAGAGACCCCTGACAATGCTGAGCTGCATATACCACAGCTGGATCCATAAGAGTTTCCATCCACTGCCTGTGATCTTACTTCACTCAGTGTCATTGCATGTGTTGCATGCATCTGAAGAGGAATTTATAGTTTGGCATTGAACATATGGGCTAATATCAGACTTTTGGACTTGATATGGACTGGTTGGGATGTTTTCTCGATATTCAATTGCTTTTTTTTTTCAATTGCTCTTGTATATAAAGCTCTTTCTTATATACATATGACTATCTAAGGTTTTCCTCTAGTCAACCCAGACTAACACAATCTGTAAATGAGAAAAACAATTTCACTCCTTTGTTGGTGCTATGAAAATGAGAATTGAGAACTTATGAAAAGAAACAGTTGAGAAGAGGCCAGGGGTGACCTCAGCTGGAATCAGACCATCTACATGACTTGTAAGAACTTGTGTAAAATGAAAGTGCAGGGCCTGGTAAAAACAATTACTGAGAATTTTCAGTTAGTGACAGCAGAGCATCCAACCAAATACAAAATCCTTCTGAGCATAGGCTTAAGTCACACACAGGAAGCCACACACAGCCCTAACTAAAAATCTATGTGATAGATGCTTTATCTTTCATACCCTTCAAAGCTATTTTTCTTTCCTCTTCTCTGTCTTCAAATTTTCATCGGCTCTGTTGTTCTTTTTTTAAAACAAAAACTGTGGTTAACAAAACAGATTTCAAAAGCCTGCTTTATTCCGGCATGGCATCAAATGATTTAAATGATAAAGCAAGTATACCTCCTAATTAAGTGTCCTGGCTTTCATCTGTTAATTGCCAGTTTTGTACTTAGAAAAGGGGTACCCCCAAAATGGAATTTTTTTTCAAAACTATGTATTTATATTCTTTTTTTTTTTACAAAACAACATTATCACCTTCAAATGCTCTCCCTTACACTTAATATATTCATTAAACTTGTGATTCCATTCTTAGAAATATTTTTCAAATTCATTCGTTTGGATGGTTGACAGCACTTCCCTCTTTTTTCTTCACCCCCTCCTTGTCATAAAATCTCTGCCCTTTCATATCCTTCCTCATTCATGGCAACAAAAGGAAGTCATAGGGAGTGAGGTCCGGTGATCCAGAAGTGCGAGACAACAGAGGCATGAGGCTTTTTTGCCCAAAACTGGAAAACTGAGGTGGCTGTGTGAGCAGATATATTGTCATAGTGACACAAACAGCTCCTGTTTGTCACAAATCAGGTCTTTTTTGTCATACACTATCACAATATCTTTTCAGAACCTTTAAGTAGAAATCTTGATTAACAGCCTGACGTGGTGGAATGAACTCCAAATGCACTATCCTCTTCACATAAAAAGCAACAACAAAAGTAAATGAGTTTTGAGGCTGCGGTGAGGAGATGATGGTGCTCTCCAGTAGCTTGATTGATGTTTGCTTTGGTGGTTGTAAGAAGAGCATCATGTCTTGACATCAGTAATGATCTTGAATAAAAGGTCTAGGTTGCTTCAGAGTTGTTCTTTCAAAGCAATGCATTTTTTTCCCAGTCAAAACTTTTTCCTACTGGTCAGTCAAAATATGAGGCACAAATTTCACAGCGACCCTATTAATTCCCAAATGTTCCATCAAAATTTGCTGAACTGAGCTCCAAGATAGCCCAGATTATTTCCCCATCTCTTCAACTGTCCATCATTGGTTTGGGAGCACAAGTGCTTGAATTTTGCTGACATTTTCATCTGCTCAGGCAGTTAATTGATGTGCAGAAGGAGGTTTGTCATCAATGGGCATTTCACATTTTTGAAATGAGGAAACTACTTGTACACTTGGGTTTTCTCATTTCACTGCCCTTCTAAGCTTGTGTTCAACATCACAACAGTTCCTGTGGCATTTTTCCTGAACAGGAAATAAAATTTCATAGCCTCAGGCTGTTCTCTTAAATTGGCCTGTTAGTTCGGGTAGACAAGAGAAACAAATCCATAAAAATGCTTATGTGTATAGGACAGAGTATTAAATAAAGGGTAACTGTGCATTAAGAAAGCATCCAAACCCAATCCAGTTCAAGCCTCTAAGTCTGATATTAGTCCATATGTCTGATACCAATCTAAAAAGTCCTCTTCAGACTCATGAAACACATGCAAAGATGCCAAATGCAGGAAGATCACAGGCCAGTGGGTGAGAAGTCTTATGAGTCCAGTCATGTGAACATTTAAGTGCTGGCAGGGTTCTCCACATGGCTTTTCCATTTCCCAGGGCAGAGGGTCTATCAGAATAGTGCCGTGTGTTTTGTCATTAGAGCATAACTCAGGAAGTGAGCAGTTGTCAGTAGAAGTCTCCAAGGGAGTGAGTAAGGAGAGAGAGAGAGAGAGAGAGAGAGAGAGAGAGAGAGAGAGAGAGAGAGAGAGATTGTCTTCTGTCTCCAAGGAGGAAATCCAGGAATTCCCAGAATTCTTAGGAGATGACGACGCTCACACAGAGGCCTCATTGGATATGATCTGATTGCCAGATTAGATTTGATCCTTTCCCTTATAATTCTCTCAAACTGAGAACAGATTATATGACTATGACAATGGGCCATCACAAAAAGCAAGATTCGAGTGAAATTGTTTCTATGGAAAAAATTCACTGTGACCAGAGAGAACCTTCCCAGGCAATGCCACTGAGTGCACTAACTCAGAGTGAATTGCTTGATGCAGGAAAAATGCGTAGTATGAAAGGTTCACCCAGTAAAGCTCTTTTCCAGTTTATTTTGTGAGTACCCTTGCGCAATTCAGAGTTGAATAGTTTCCTCACTCTTTATTTTTTGCTTTTTGTTGTTTTGTTTTTTAAATGCTGGGGAGATATTCTCATCTATACTACAACTTTACCAGCAAGTTAGGATGACATGAAATTAGTGTTGCTTTTCTACCCACATCTCTGTAATTCCCACCAAATGATTGGATAATACCATGCATATAGAGCATATGGAACTCTGATAGAGTGTCAGTTTTCCTTTTCTCTGCATATGAGTGAATCATCTTAGAAACCGGAAGAGAGAATCCTTTGACCATCAATATAGAAAAGGCATCAGCTGACGGTATGGAATTCCTGCATAATGTTAATATGTCTAAGGCTGCAGCACAAAGACCAGGAGACAGCAGAGGAACATCATTGCAACCATGAAGCAGAATAGTTGGTTCATGGAGACAGAGGAAAGGGACAATGTGGCTGAGAGACTGAAGACCAGAGAGCCATGCATAGTAGTCTGGTTGACAAAAGCATGTGGATAAGATAATTTTATCCTTAATATTTTGTAAACTTTTATTTTTTGCTAGGCGTTGTTGAGTTGGTTCTGACACATGGCAAACACCCATGTTCCACAGAGAAAAGCAGTTCCCAGTCCTGTATTATCTTCACAATTGTTCTTATGTCTGAGTCCACTATTAGAGCCAAAGTGTCAATCCATTTTGCCTATGACCTTCCTCTTTTTTGCTGCCTTTCTACTTTACCAAACATAACACCCTATTCCAAGGACTGGTCTTCCTTGATATTATATCCAAAGTCCCAAATCTCTCCAGCCTTGCCTCTAAGGAACATTCTGACTCTACTTCTTCCAAGATAGGCTTGTTCTTTGGCAATCTGTGGTGTTTTTAATTTTCTTTTCCAGCACCATAATTCACATATATCAATTCTTCATTGGTCTTCAATGAGAAGACCTTATTCAATGTCTACTCTTTCACAAGCATATGATATGATTGAAAATACTCTGGCTTGTAAACTGTTAACTTTCCTAAAAATCTTCCATAATCATGAGTACTGTCTGTGGGTTCTGTCTAACCATTGCAATAAATTATTGAGTATGGCAGACAAATGGAGTGCTGTTGGAGGGATGGTTGTTGTCAGAATAGGTAAAGAGAATGGAAGATAGCAATCTACCATAGGTTGGTGTGAAGTTGTATTCTCCTTTTCCTTTGTATAGCCAATGGAAGTCAGGCATAATTCAAGCATTCCTTCATAAGTCAATGTTAGGAAGATGAATGGGGAATTCATGTGAAATTTTCTTAAATCTGATTTTGTATGGTGATATGATACAGAATGGGCCTTTGGTGGGAGAAAGAGATTATTTTCTGTCAAGGAAAAATAGAAATTGTAAAGATGTAGGAATCTGGAGCCTTCCTATTCAAAAGTTCAAAAAACACAGGTCATACATGTGGGGCCTCATGGCACTGGAATGAAGGAATTGACAGCTAATCTAAAGGTCAGCAGTTTGCACCAATCAGCTGTTTCTCAGGGGAAAGATGTAGCAATCCACCTCTATAAATATTACAACTTCATAGACCCCAGGATACTATAATTCTCTGTCATTTAGCGTTTGACTTAGTCACAATTCAAATATTGGCAATGAGTAATGACAAAAGAAAAGAATGAGATGAATCTGCTTTTTCCCTTCCAGGTTCTCCAGGACCAAAAAAATGATTATTTTTATTTCAACAACAATGAAAATACTCTTTATGAAGCTGAGGCATCTAAACAGAGCATGACGATAAGTATGAACAATTAAAGTATACCAGCAACTATTTTTGCTGAAATAAAAACATTTTACAATTGTATATTAGTTTTCTATCTCCATTTCATCTTTTAAATTCATGATTGTGCATATTAATGATGCAGGCACATCGGCTATTTTCACTTGTTATGAAGGATAACATGAAATGTTGATTACTTTTTAAATAGTTTTTTAATGTATGAATTAAAGGAGATAAAATGATTCTCTCCCAACAAACAAATCAAGATTTCTGACCGGAGATAAAGTGTAGGCAAACAAATAATATCGATATGAATAGAAACCATGTGATCGTTTCTAAGTGACGTCAAGTCGGTTTCTAAGCAGAATAAAACACTGCTCAGTCTTACACCATGCTCCCAGTTCCAGAGTTTTTGAGATGAAGTTCCATCTCCTTACTCTCTAACTATACTTCTTTCGAGACACGTTTCTTTATTCATTAGGCAGCCACAGTACTTTCGAGATTCTTCTCCAGCACCATCATTCTAATTCATTAAATTTTCTTAGTTTTCCTCCTTCTGTCGTTTCTTTTACATGACATCTGCCCTTAAAGTGACATCCTCACTCTTCAATATTTTAAAAGTCTTTTGCAGCAGATTTGCCCAATGCAATGCATCATCTGACTTGTTGCTTCCATGAACCCTGATTACACATCCAAGCAAGACTAAGTCATCGACAATTTCAATCTTTTCTCTGTTTATTGTGATGCTACCTACTGGCCAATTGTGAGAATTTGGGTCTTCTTTACTTCGAGTTGAAATCCCTACCAAAGGCGCAATCCTCGATCTTTATCAACAAGTGCATAAAATCCTCCTCACTTAAAAAAAAGCCTCCTCACTTTTAGCAAGAATCATGGGTGTCATCGGCATATGAAGATTGATGGTAAGTCTTCCTGAGACTATTACGGCTCGTTCTTCTTCATGCAGTCTGGCTTATTTGGTTATTTGGTCAGCATGCAAATGGAATAAGTAGGGAAAAAATACAATCCTGCTGTACACTTTTTCTGAATTTTCTTTGGATGGGGGAGGTTAGTGATAGAATAAATCTTTCAATAATAGTCATTCACAAGAGCAGAACCAACCCTACTAGACTAATCCATGTCATCAGAAAGCAGGGAGGGCATTAAAATAATAAGTACATGGTAGTTCCATCGCTTTATGCCTTGTAAACCTTCATGGCAAGATATTCTAACCAAAGTCCAGTGATCACCAGTTCTATACCCTTGAGATAGCAACCATCTGCTTCTTCTCACTCTAGAGCATTTCACCCTTCAGTTCAGAGATGGTAAGGGAGTTTGAAGAAAGGTCCCGTTCACTTAAGGGAGTTTCCACATCGAGTTCTTCTACTGTGGTCTATGAAGGGTATCATGTACTGAAAGAACAGAATCTACAGTCCCAGTAGTCTATACTACACAGACTGGGTCACCAAACCATGACACCACCAGGGCTCCTACTGTGTGTGTATACATATGTGTACATACACATATATACACACACATTGTATGTACATATACACACAAACATAAGTAGATACAGAAACAATTATAGCTCTGTGTATATTGGGGGGGGGCATCACTGCCCTCTGGTGGTGGGAGTAGGATGCCCAGCCTTGCTGCTGGATTTGAACCTCCAACCCAGTGGGCCGCAGTCCTGTGCACAGCCACTATGCCACCGGGGCTAAGCCCAGTTCTGTGTAAATTTAAGGATTAATAATAATGAGCAACTTCAGTCTACTTAGCAGAGGGGCTCTTGTGGCATAGAGGGTTATGAAGGGAGCTGCTAACCTGATCACAGTGGATGTGTACTGGCCTCTAGGTCACCAGTTCTAAACATCACTCTCCAATAAATGAACCTGTGGGTTCATGGAAAATCAATTGATTTTGTGGCTGATGCAGGACAAACACAAAGGTGGGGCTGGAGGATCTTGTAATGCCAAAATTCAAAAAGTGATAAATAAGGAGCCAAATAATGAACAAATGAGGGAAGGATACAGGCATTAACTTAAAAAGCTACTAATAGCCATAGTTGAGATAATTTGAGCAACAAAATATATAAATAACATATATTATTAGATTCTGGCTCAAAGGATAAAATAAATATCCACAAGTCCATCAGATTGAACAGATAAATGAAAAGGGGAAGAGGGAAAACATCTTCCTAATAAAAGACA
>PVJH01047986.1:0-11020 GCA_004026705.1 Nesogale talazaci | reverse complement strand
CTAAAGGCTGGGCCTCCTACTCCCACCACCTGAGGGCAGTGATGCCTAAAAAAAATAAATAAATAAATAATAATAATAATAAATAAAAAGTTTGAGGGGGCTGAGCCCCGGTGGCGTAGTGGTTGTGCGCGGGATTGCGGCCCACTGGGACGGAGGTTCAATTCCAGCAGTGGGGCTGGGCCTCCTACTCCCACCACTGGAGAGCAGTGATGCCCCCCCCCCCCAAAAAAAAAAAAAAGTTTGAGGACCCCGGTTCTAAACTGAGAGGAGCCCTTCCAGCACAGTGGTTCAGCCCTGGACTGCTAAATAAAAAAGCCCTGCTTTTAGGCCCTCCGCGCCTCCCTGGGGGAAAGCTGTGGCCATCAGCTTCTGTAAAGATGGCAGCCTTGGGCACTCCGTAGGGCAGGTCTGCTCTGTCCTATAGGGCCACGAGGAGTTGAACTAGACTCTGGCAGTGGGTTTGATTTCCAACTTTTTTGTATTAATGCTGAGGCGTGGTAGGGGAGAGGAGGTAAGGCAGAGGTGGGGTCAACCCTAATGACCTCAAAATGTACACGATGTGCCTTTCCTTCCTGTCTTGGGTAGAGCTATTCTAATAGCCCCACCCGTTTCCAAGGACTCGGTCTGCATCTTCCTGTGTGGTCAGACTCTGAGGACCCATCCCTGGTTACTGTGAGATAGTTCCTGGAGAATGGCGGGGTATACAGGGGGTGGGGACGCAGCACCACCTAACACTTACATTGGCTCCCTGAACCTTGGGAGGCCCATCCCTCCCCAGCAGCCCTCCATGCCTTGGTCAGCCAGCCCTTCACAGTGGGCTTGGTGCTCCCCTGAGCCGGGGCGGGAGGCCCGATGGTCTGGACTTTGAGCAGGCTCTGCAGGACTCGGATCCACTCCTCCAGCAGGCTGGGCGAATCGGCCGTCAGGTAGTAGGTTTTCTTCTCGGAGATGAGCTGTGGGAGATGAGGCGTTGGCGTCAGGGGCAGGGAGACGGGAGGATGGGACAGGATCCTGGCTCGAAGATGGCACCAAGCTCAGAGTCTGTTGGGCCTTCATACCCCAGTAGCCTCTCCCTTCTTTTCCTCTCTCTCCTGGAGGCCTCACATCGTGCCTCCTCTTCGTTCTTTCTCATACTCACAAACTAGGATCGCAGCCCAAGGTCTTTCCTCCATGCTCCTTCACACTCTCTGTCTCCATCAGCGCCACGTCCAAACCAGCAGCACCCCTTCTGTCTACAGCACAAGCCTCTGGGAGCATGCTCACCTGGAAGGTCTGTGCACCCTCCCCTCGAACAATTTGGCAACGGGAGTTCAGCTCCACTTGACCTTGAGGCTTCCGGATGACATCATTCTGTATAAAGAAAGGAGTGGGGGAGGATAGAGGTTGGAGGGAGTAAACTTCCCATAGCAGCGTGCACTCCCACATCTTACTCCAGTCACAGGATGAAGCGTGTGTTCTGAGCCGGGCATGATGGGTAACCTGCTCTGGATCCTGGTCCTCCTTGAAGGGCGCGATGACTAGATCTGGGGTCCTACTGATTCAGGCCTCAAGAAGGACAGGTTGAGGACAGAAGACTGAGCTGTAAAGCCCTTAAATTCTTGCCCTTGCATTATGCCAAGAATGGCAAATAAGCGGCATGAGTGTCACATGACCCTGCCCAGTGCCCACTCTTGACAGACAGCATGAGCGGCACACCCCACAACCTGCAACATGGTTTTCCAGGAGCTACTGACGATCGACTGGAGTCATGGAAGAGATGATACCTTTCTGTCTTCTTGAAAACATCAACATCATCTCTCAGGGAAGCTCAGTCTTACTGACTCCCAGTATTCAAGGCTCCCTAATTCCATTTGGGGAGGAAGGAGGCGGGGCAGGCAATGGGTGAGCCATCCAGATGATCCAAGGACATCCTGGAAACAATTCCCTCACAAGACAGAGCCTAACAAGCAACCGGCTTCAGAAGGAAGTTCAAATCACCAAGCTAGGTGACCCAGGATAGGCTGTCCTCTGCCTATACTGTGGTCCTGAGCTGTGTTAATTTCCTTAGGGTCTTATTTCATCAAGAGCCCCAGGCTCGGGTGGCTTAATGTCTCAGGTGCATAGCCAGGCAGTTTCTCCCCATCTGCCAGACCTTTGCCTTTCTAGGTCTCAGGCCACCTGCCCCCCGCACCCACCCACTCACCCCCATCCCCAGCCCTCAGTCCCCTCACACAGTTCAGGGTCTTTTGAATGACACTCTCAGTGGAGAAGGCTCTCACCGGAGACTTGTAGTACATAATCTGTCCCTGTCTCAGGACAAACCAGCGTCTCTTCCATGTCTTCACCCGGCTCCCCATTTTCAGCAGGTAGCCCGACTTCTCCAGCGACTCCTGCAGGGGTGGAAAGGGGTGGGGTGCCAAAGGGAGACAGCAAAATGTAAGTCACACCCGATGTCTACCCAGTGTTGTCGTCAATTACAAAACAAAGTTCTGAGCACCCAAAATGGGTATTTTCAGGGCACCATGCTTATCACTAAGAGGAGCCCTGGTGGCACCATGGCTATGCATTAGGCTGCCAACCTCAAGGTTGGTAGTTTGAAACCACCAGCTACTCCAAGGGAGAAAGAAGAGGCTTTCTACCCCTGTGGAGTTACAGTTTTGGAAACCCACATGGGGCCGTTCCGCCCTGACTTATAGGATCGCTGTGAGGAAGAATCGGCCCTATGGCAGTGAATTTGGCTGGCTGGTTGTTGGGGCTCAGAGGAAGCCAAAGCCCGGCACCTGCCTGCCGTGTATGGAAGGACTCCCATGCTGACTGGGGAAGATGATGGCTCTAAGAAAGAAAAGAGGGCAGATGAGGGGCTGTAAGGAGAGGCAGGCCAGGAAGGACAACAGGAATGGGCTAGACCAAGGCAACAGGAGACGGACGTTCCAGGCAGCACAGAGGAAGAGAAAGAGGCATTCCTGGGGCAGTGTGTGGATAGTAAGCAATGCGTGTACAGCCTCAGCAGCCATTCTGGCTGGGTTCTCCCCTTCCCTCCTCCCAGGGGCTGACTCCCTGACTACACAGGCCTCCATCAGTGGCAACCCTGTGGGCCTCACATATCTGCTTCCGGAGGTTCGACCCACCCTACCCCTCCACCCGGCATCTCCTGCCCGCTGTGCTCCCAGCTGGCTCACCCCGCCTAGGCCCAGCCCGTCGGTGGAGTAGGAGGAGGTGCGCTGCAGTTTGTGCTCAGGCTCCGAGTAGTCACTGTCCAGCGAGCAGGCATCCGGGGGGATGGCATAGTCACCCTCAGAGCTCAGTGAGGACATGGAGACGCCTAGTACGTGAGAGAAGTCAAGGCCCCGCGTCCCTCACCTCCCTAGTGGTACAGCCCCAGAGTCTGGGGGGGTGTGGAGAGGGTAGGCTGGGGAGGGGGCAGCCAAAGAAGAAGTCATGGGGGGTCTGGACCCAGGACAAGCAGGTAGGAGGAAGTGAGGTGTCCCCTGCTGTCCCACATCCCTCCCACTCCCAGTCCTGTACCTCTCTTGATGGCGCGGGGACTGCCCAGTCCTCCGGTCTTCCTGGATTCTGAGCAGGGGATGGAAGTTCGGAAACTCGCCTGGGAGCTGCAGTCATCGTCTGATCCAGAGGACTCGTCCACAAAGGGCATGATGCTGATCTGAGTGGCTCTCTGCAACACAGACCCCTTCTGGCCTGACAATGGGTCCTGGGGCCTTCCTCCCCGTCCCCACTGTCTTCTGTGCTGCCCCTCGGAGCTGCCCAGCCAGGCGGCAGTGACTCCTCCCCGCCACTAGGGGGCCAGAAAGGCCCTCCAGAGGCCAATGGCAGGCAGGAGTCTTTAAGTGGACTCTGAGGCACTGGGACGGATCATTTCATTTTACTGGCGCTGGTGAGCCTCAGTGCGGATGGATCTGAGGAAATAGGCACACAGAGGTGAGAGAAAGCCTTTGAAGAAGATCGGGTGATGTGCCAACCCCAATAGGATGCCTATGGGGAGCATGGATGCTCAACCTGAACAAGAGATGGTCCTCTGTCCTGTGTCCCTGATCTGTACATGTAGAACTGGCTGAGGTGGCGCGTGTTTGTTTTCATTTTTAAGCTTCCTTTTCTCAAACAATGAAAACTATCTTGGTCTTAGGATTTCTGCAGCATCATTGCTCTTGCGTTAGAAACCCACAACCGTGTCTGACAGAACACAGCATCCATTCTCCATCCACAGAGCCTCCTGCTCTGCGATCCCCCCCCGATGTGCCTGCACTTGACCCACTTGCTCCCTCGTTTCCTGCTTCCGCTCCTGCTCCTCCTGGCCTAATCCTCTGAACTTTGTCCTCGTGTGAATGCCACCCTTTGATCTCCCACAGTTGATGATTCTACTGCGGAAGTGAGTTCAGTTCCAGATGTGAAGGCAAGGCCCAGAGTGTGGGGGGCCTCACCAGTCTCCATCCGACTAGGGAGCCTGGTCTCTCTGATGAGTTTGAGCTTTGTACCAGGAAATGGTTGATGTGTGTTTTGCTGTGCATAGTCTCAACAGCAAAAAATAGAGAGGTAACTGTCTTAGAACCAACCCTATGCATGTAATTTATCCAGAAATTCCATCTCTAGTACTCTCCCTTTATAAATATGTACAAGTCTAAGGAAGTTCCCATTATCTTTTAATTCCATCTCGTCACCAACTTTTTGAAAGCTCCTTATATACATGTATACAAAAATTAATTACATTTGATGTTAATTTAAGTATAGTAATGCACCAAAAATATTTGTATAATGATGTTCATCTCATTTACTTTTAAGAAAAATAGGGACATGACCTGAATGTCACTCAGTGGCAAATAGGTTAGGGCCCTCTGGCTTCTCTGTAAGAGGAGGGCTGCACAGCTGTGGGGCGGAGAAGGCAGGGTTGTGTGGGGAGTGTGGAAGGGTGACCCAACAGTTGAGTGAATGTGTACTGTCTAGTCCCTCTTGTATAGTGTGAGAGAGACAGGGAAAGAGGAAAGAGGGAGGGGCGAGAGAAGGCAAGAAAAGGCATTTTTTTGGGGGGGCATCACTGCCCTCTTGTGGAAGTGGGAGGCCCAGCCTTGCTCCTGGAGAGCTGCTGCTGGATTTGAACTGCCAAGCCAGTGGGCCACAGTCCCGCACTCAACCACTATGCCACCGGGGCTCAGCCCAAGAAAAGGAATTTGTATTTGTACGTGCATCCGGTGGTTTCATAGAAGAAGCATCAAACCATTAATGATAGTTGCCTCTGGAGACAGGAACCATGGAAAGGCAGCAGGAAAAGAAATTTCACTTTTGGCTCACTCTTCTTCTCTGAAAAGTTTTAAGGAGCTCTGGTGACCCTGTTGGATTAACACTGGACTTAACCACAAGGTCAGTTGTTCAAACCCACAGGCTTCTCCAAGGGAGAAAGACGGCTGTCTGCACCCATAAAGAGTCATAGCTTCGGCATGTGCTACATGAGCTTGCATCTATTCGATGGCAGTAGATTCTGAAAAGGTTGTACCAAGTATTAGTTATAATTTCAGAAACTATATAATAACACAAAGAGAAAAAATACATGAAAATATGCAATAGCACACATCTGGTTTTGTATTTAAATAGAAGTATGTATGGGAATGTACCTGGGTATGTTTAAGCATACCGTATGTACTCATGTATAGACCAAGTTTTTCAGCACATTTTTAAAGTAGTTTTTGTGGTAAAATTAGGTGCCTCAGCGGATACTCGGGTCGATTTATATAGGTATATAAACTGTTCTGGCAGGAGTTCCACTGTCTTCAGGGACCTGGGCAGTGGGGAAAACACGGGGTGGGGGGAATGGACAATGTTTCCATTTTTACTTATGCACATTCATGCAAAATCTCAGAAACATAATGAAAGTCTGATGAACATCAAAAATAGAGAGAAATAGTGCGTGTAGAAGCTGGACCCGAGAGCCTGATCCCAGCCACTGCAGGTCACGATGAGGGGCCTCTCCTGCAGGGACACCCCCCCCCCCCATCCCCTTTGGACCTCACCCCTTTCAAGGCTGTGTAAACAGGCACCGTGATGTTCCTGTAGACGAGGCCGGAGAAAGGTCCCAAGGATGCAAGGGCAGGAGGGCTTGAAGCTGGAGGAAGGAAGGACAGGATGAGCTTAGGGGCCAAGCACAAGGCAGGGAGGACACCCTAAGGCAGCGGCTCTCAGCCTTCCCAGTGCCACGACCCTTTCATACAGCAACTCATGCTAGCCGGGCCCCGAGATGGGCGTATCTGCACGTGGGCACACCCACCTGAAGACCATCTGAAATAGGGTCTTAGGGGACCTCTTGAAAGGGTCCTTTAGGCTAAGCCCCGGTGGCATAGTGGTTGTGTGCGGGATTGCAGCCCATAGGATTGACAGTTCAAATCCAGCAGCAGCTCTCCAAGAGCAAGGCTGGGCTTCCTACTCCCATCAAGGCAGTGATGCCACAAAAAAAGGGGGTCCTTTGGCCCCCAAAGGGATCGTGACCCCCAGGTTGAGAACCACTGCCCTGAGATGTGACAGAGCTCTGGGTGGGAGCTAAGGCTGTCCTCGGCCTTCCTCAGCCCTTGACTCCCTCTGGGGACCATGAGCCCAGGCCCTTAATGGTCCTACAACACCAGAAACTCCAAGCCTTGCTTTGCCATCATTTTCACCTGCATGAGCCTTGCCCGGGGTCCCACTCTGCTGGGCCTCCTCACTACAGCAGGGAGGCAGGGCTAGAGACCTCCATTCCCTCTCCTGCCTCCCTGCTGCTTCCTTGGGGGGGGTGGGGAGTGGGACACAGGCCTTTGCCTTCCAGGGGCTTCCAGTCCTCTCACTTCCCCTGGGCAGGCAGGGAACTCAACCTGCACAACTTCCTCACCTCTCCAGGCGCCCTATCTGTGTGCAGGAGGGACGTGGAACCCCGAGGTGGTGCTCCCAGGACGGCCCCTCCCTCCCCTCCCCTGCATCTGCTCCCTCTGCGCCTCCCTCAGACTCACCGTAGTTGGCGGTGTTCCTTCGGAGAGCTGCCTCAGAGAGCTGCATGCCCCAAGTAGCCACAGCGTAGATGCGGCTCTCCTGAAATGAGAGCACCCCATGGGCTCAGGGACTCTGTCAGGGCCCAGGACGGTGCCCCCCAGGCCCCCCTGGGGTGCGGAGGAAAAGCATGGGGGCAGCAGACCTGGGTCCACATGCAGGCGTGGTCAGTTACTAGCTGCAGACTTGTGGGCCCGTCCCATCGCCCGTGAGCAGAATTTTCCCCTGCTCCAGAAGGGGGCCGTTAGAACACTGTGGTCTCTGGGCTGCTGTGAGACTGAACATCTGCGACAGGGTCAGTGGCCCCTCCAGGCATTTTTTCCCTCTCCTGACTCCCACTTCCTTTGGGGACACAGACCTTTGCCTTGTCGGCAGAGGGGAGGGTCAAAAACCCGAGTCTCTGAATCTTACTCCTCCTCTGTCAGAGACAAAATTCTCCACCTGCCCGTTACTGCGGAGCTAGGCCCCCTGGTTGCCCAGCACTGCAATGCTGTAGCCTGGGAAGCTTCACAGCCAACCCTCCTGGCCGGGCTGAAGTGTCTCTTTGACCGACCGGAGCAGACCCCAGGACCTTCACGTGAAGGCTGCTTCTCTACGAGCGCATGCCTTTTCTCAACTACCCGGCCTTCCCCGCAGCCCTGTGAGGCTTCCCCACACACCTGGGAGCCTCAAAACCAAGCCTTCTCTACCTGCCTCAGGCCACCACCCTTTCATATAACTCCTCAGGTGGGGGTGACCCCCAACCATCAAATTATTCTCATTGCTACCTCATCACTGTCATTTTGCTACTGCTAAGAATCAGGAGATCCCTGTGAAAGGGCCGTTTGACCCCCCCCCCCCACCACCTAAAGGGGTCGCGACCCACAGATTGAGAACCGCTGCTCTAATGGCTTCCAATACTCCCAACCAAACCACCACAGGCCCGCCTCTGTTTGTCTGTATTTCGCCCCACTCATGGTAAGGGGCAAATTGAGGCCCACTCGGGCAAGTGCAGAGAGTCCCCAAGGGCTCCTAAGAGTTGCAGTGGCAGCTGGGGGGCCCCATTGGCATCTCCATGCGCAAGGGCTCTTCTGCCTGGAGGCGGTAAGTCCCCCAGGGTTCCAGAGGGGCAGCAAGGGAAAGCGGGGCCCATGCGATCCTGAGGTGAAGGAGAGGTAGGAAGATAAGAGGCAGAGTCTGGGAGGCAGGCTGGGCCTCTGAAGGCAGGCAGACAGGGTCCCTGCAGAGAGGTTCAGCCTGAGGAAGCGATTCCTGCTGGGAGCTGGCAGGGAGCACAGACAAAGGCAAACCTGTAGCTCAGAGCAGCCAGACCAGACCTGGAGCTGTTGAAGGAAAAGGTCAGGGAGTGCTGAGCCCACAAGGTGGTGCTGAGAATCGGGGAGACAGGACTCTGCAGACTGTCATTTGGCAAATGGCTGGCTCAGACTCCCGTCAGCTTGAGGAATGTCCTTCTCTCGGTCTGTGGTTCCACCCGAGGGGCCACTTTGGGTTTCTAAGCTCACGCTAGGAGAAGGTGACCCCACCCAGGAACCTCGGACGGAGCTGGCACTGAACCTTGTTTTTCTGAGGCGCCAGCTGTAAAGAGGATTGCAAACATTATTAGACAAATTCTCCTTCAAGTGGTTTATCTCATTCCTGGGTCCCCTGGGACCCTGCTGAGAGCATCCAGGGTCTGGGTGAAGGCCCAAAGCCCCTAGACAGTGCACTCCCCAGGGATTAGCTGCTTATGTGCAAAACAAGGCCACTCTGGGCATTTTATCGAGTTCTCTCAGTTCTCCTCTCGCTCTCGCTCCCTGGCACACACCCAGGCCCACAGAAGCACGTCGGCACATGTACGGGCAGGACAGGAGCCCCGCTGTCAGCCACCAGGATCCCAGGCTGGCTCAGACCAGGGTGACCTGTGCTTCGGGGCACAATTGCAGTCCCTTGGACTCTCGATGGCTGACTTTGTGGGAGTAGATCACCAGGCCTTTCTTCTGAGGGGCTTCAGGGTAGGCTTGAACCCTCAACCTCCTGGTAAGCAGCTGGGCGTGTTGACTCTTTTTCCGCTCAGGGGGGTGTGAGATGACTGGGTAGCGCCCACCTCCTCATCCAAGTTCTGAACCAGGCACTATCCTAAGTATATTTGATGAGCATATCGAATTTCATGTTCACAACCACCCCCCACAAAGCGGATGCTATTATCTTAACCCTTTCTGCAGATGGGGGAATTGAGGCACCGAGGGTAAGGAACGTGCCCAATTGAACCCTAGTTGCTGGGTTCCAGGACCAGTGTTCTTAACCACCAGACTGAGGCCCCCGGGATGTGGCACACGGCAAGTGCTCAGGGCAACTGTGCCCATGCTTGCCATCCCCAACCCTGGCCCTCCCTCTGTCTGGCTGTGCTCCTGGGGCCAGTGCCCAGAGCCAGGCCAGAGTGGCAGCACCCTGGCAAGCTCAGCGCCTGGGTGTGCTCGGTGTCCAGCCCCACGGGCCCGCTTACCCAGGATGGGAACCGGTGCAGGGGTGGAGTGGGCGGTTTGTTCTCCAGGTCAGGTCCAGGGGTCTGCAGGCTCTCCAGTCCCTCCCTCTTGCCTGCGGGGGGTGGCTCCTCCATCTCCATCTTCTCTGGTCCCTCCCAGTGCCCAGCTTCAGTCTTCGCCTCAGGGAGCCTGGTCGGGTGCAGGGCCGAGAGGGCCTCAATCTCAATGCTCACCACTTGGTCCAAGTGCCCAGGGCCCACCTGGGGCTGGCTGTGGTGTCGCTTGGTCAGCTGGAGGCTGTCCCGGAGGGTGCTGGGGGTCCGTGCTTTTGGAAGGGTCAGGCTGCTGCCAGGGCCACCTTCCTTTGTGGGGCTCTTTGTTCCAGGGACCTTCCTTCCCTGGGCGCTAAGTGGGCCTTCATCCCAGGAAGCAGAACCACATCTGTGGATGGGAGGCTTCACCCACCGCTGGCCACCGGGAGAGGTGTCTCTTCTCAGATGTGTCTGAGGAGTCTTGGCCGCTGCTATTTCCCCAGAAAGGGGCAAGTTGGAATCAGAGTCCTCCAAGGGGCTTCGAGCTTCGGGAACAGAGGTCTTGTTTGGCGGTGCACCTGGGGAAGGGGCAGGCACAGCCAGCTTCAGGGAGCTCTCAGTCTGGGGATGAGTGTCTTGGCCTGTGAGCTCGCTGCTTCCAGCGTGTGAAGTCACAGCATTCTGCTCTGGGGCTTCCTGGGGACCCACCAGCAACTTGTCCACAGGGGCCATCTGAAGAGCTATGGTGGAGGCAAAAGTAGGTACATGAGGAACAGTCCAGGGGGGCCCTCGATTCAGCCATATACCCCATTATACACACCTAGACCCCCCCTCCCCCAATGCATACTTGTGTACCCCAGAATACAAACATGCTCACATGCACACATGCCTGCCTACCTTCCAGGGCTTCTTGAAGGATCCCCATCTGCTCCACCAGGCGCTCATTACAGCCTCTCAACTGCTGATTTTCCGTCTCAAGCTGGACCAAAAGAATGATGATGATTTAGAGCACCCAGCCTACAGTTTCAGACACACGCACACACACGCACACGCACAGATTAAAACCTCTGAGCAAGAGAACAGTCGGCATGCCACCAATTCTGTGCCAGCCTTCCAAAGAGCCCTGACCTCCCTCCCTCCCCGCCTCCCTTTCCTCCCTCCCTTTGTGCTCACTGGGTTTGTTCAGGGTGAAATGTCATTTGGCAGCCCCAGCTTTTTATTGGTGACTTTTAATCTTTTTTTTTTTTGAGACATACAACACAAATACCGAAATATGCCTACTGCATCAATAAATAGTTTTCCCAAAGATTCTAAAACTGATATCCAGGGACCCTTTATACAGGTTAAGAAATAGGAATGTGGCTGAACCCTGGTGGCGTAGTGGTTGTGCGCAGGACTGGGGCCCACTGGGATGGAGGTTCAATTCCAGCTCCACGGAGCAAAGGCTGGGCCTCCTACTCCCACCACCAGAGAGCAGTGATGCTCCCCAAAACAAAACAAAAACAATGAAACAGGAACGTATCA
>PVJH01047985.1:0-11005 GCA_004026705.1 Nesogale talazaci | reverse complement strand
CGACAAACTACAAACCCCAGGCAACAAACTGCAACAGAGTTCAGGCATATCCGGCCTGTAGCCAGGTCAAGCATGTCCGGGCTGGATGGCTCCTGACAGGTCCCCGTTTTTTATTTTTTCAAGTAATATCCTCTCGGGAACTCCGCCAGTCTTAGGTTGTCAGGATACACACTCAGTCCTTACCCGTCATTGGTCAATGACCTTCTAATGTCACCATGGCTTGTCTTAGTTTGGTAAAGAGTGCTCCTGATCTTACCTGTCATTGGCTGTCAAGTTCAGCTCACGGAGGCAGAGGGTCTTATCACATACTAGTCGTGTGTGCCACTCTGTTCGAGATCGCTCATCTCCAAGCGACAATAATGAACTTGCAGGGGGCTTGCTTGAATGGTCTCAATCTGTTACTTAATAAATGCCATGAGGTTGTTGAATAATACTTGCCGTATTGAAAGCAAAAGCAATAAACTAATGAGGGGGCCCCACAGTGGCAAGAGGTAAGTCAACAGTCCATTGAGCCCGGTCCACAGTGGATTGGTGGTCAACTCCTTTCTTCTCTTCTCCGAGTCTTCTTGCAGCCGCTTGATTTTGTCTCTTATGATTCCAGATTTGTTGGCATAAAAACAGCATCTTTCCTGTAAAGCCAAACAAATACCTCCCTGCTCTGCAGCAAGTAAATCTAAACCTCTTCTATTTTGTAATACTACGTCTGCTAAAGAATCTACCTGAGCTTGCAAATCTTGTGTAGTGCCTGTTGAGGCCTGCATATCCGAGATTAGCTGCCTAGATAATTTGGTATCCTGCAGTACCAAAGGCCACTACAGTACTGATCCCTAATCTTACAAGTAAGGCACCTAGTTGCACTGCCCTTTAGCTCTTCCTGCCATGTAATCAATAGCAGGGATAGGGACAGGCTCATTTCCAGGAATAATATCTATGTCTGGAAGGAGAAAGGCTAGCACACATAACTCTGTCCAAATGCTGGATAACTGGGTGAGACTATAAATCTTAATGGGAGCAGATAGTCTCATCTCTTCTCCATAGAAGTACAGCTTAGAAAAGGCTATGGTGCAATTCTAGTATAGCCCTTGGAGTTGCCAGAAGTAGAAATTGACTCAAAGCTACCTAAAACAACAATAAGGCAGCCAGGTGAGTTATTGAATAGGAATACTTAAGGCAGAGACAAAGGAGAAATTTGACTTGTGAATATTTGGAGAGTAAATAAAGTATCAGGTTTTTCACATGCTACCATGAAATTTCTGTTTATAGGTTTTCTGAGAGAATAGAAAAACACTATTATGAAAGTTAGGTTTTGTGTCCCCTTGGTTGGACCAGTAGTTTGACAGTTAAGATCTAATAATTCTACACGATATGATCTAATATAATGTCACTGTCTCTGTAATGGGTCTGTTATGAGTAACCCATCAGTTGTAAAATTAGGGTGAGATGTGACACCCTTATCTAGGTCCACATCAGGGGTGTAAGGTGTTTTCAGTACAAGTGGATGCTATAGAAAAGTTTGCCTGTTTGTTTGTTTTTTGTTTTTTGCTGTGTAACTACCACATCTGCTTATTGACCTCTATTTCTTTGGACTTGAACCCAAAGTCTGCCATATTGCCTGGCCATCCTGGGAATTTTCAGTGTCCTGCCATCTGATCTGCCAATCTTGAATTCATTGTCTCTTGAGCCACAAACCTGGCCTGCCGTCCTTGACTTCATTAGCCTCTTAGCTACCACAGCCTGTGGGCCTCCTTTCATTCAGCAATACCAGCAGTTATTTGAGTCAAAAGAAGCTTGGGACCTGGCTGTACTTGTAATTTCTCTCTCGGAAAACTGTGTGAGTCATTTTCTTGTTATAATTTTCTCTCTATAGATATGTATATAAGCTTTGCTGGTTTTGCTGCTCTAAGGAACCCACTGTTTTTGCCTCTCTAGAGATATCTATCTATCTATCTATCTATCTATCATCTATATCTATCTATCTATCATCTATCTGTCATCATCTATCTAGTAGCCTTGCTATAGCCAGAAGTTCTTATTAATTTGCATTAACTGTAAAACATGTTAGGTATCTGGGACTTGTTACAAGACTAGGATTTTCACTCTGATGAGTCTTGGAACAATTTACATAAATTGCAACACCTGTCACCACATTATCTGGAAGTGATATTACAAGGAAGAGGGCAAATTACTTTTTAGCAGAGCTTCTCTATGCCTGGTCCCTGGACTAACAGCATCAGCATCATCTGGGAACTCATTAAAAATACAAATGATCATGTCCCACCCAACCCACTACTCAGAGCGTGGGGGCCCAGCAATGCATTTTAGCATGCATTCCAGGTGACTGTGATGTATTCTTAAGCATGAGCAGGACTGCCTTGGGTTACAGCAAAAACAATTTATATCAGGTTGTTTCTACTAGGGAGGGTGTATTAGAGGGAAAGGATGCAGACACATAAGGCTAAAATCTGAAAAATGCATGTTTCTACTATGTTCTGAATGGTTAAGATTGCTTGAAGGGTGACCACCAGCAAGATCAGAGATAAGGACACCATATAGCTGAAAGGTGAGTTGCGAGGACCAGGAAAGAGTGGAGAGTCTAAAAGAAGTGGTGACAACCAGAATTGATCAGGTTCCTCTATGATCACTCTTGGGCATCATCCTGGGCCTGCCTGAAACTGTGGCCTCCTTTGATATACAAAACGATGCTTAATTGAAGAGTTCAAGAGCAATATGATTTCATAGAAATTAATTTTCTAAGGGGGAAAAAGGAATTAGTAATGTCATCTGGAAACCACCAGGGAAAATGTTTATTCAATTTGGAGAAAAATAATAAAGCATTAGAATTCTTTGTTACTCTTGTGTTAAAATATGATCCATAAAACTTCATCAAAAGAGTTGCTAAAGGGCCATAGACATCATTCTGGTGTTCACCATTTACTTATTTCTTAAAAAAAAGAGAGAGAGTCTTAATCACAGTGCTGTGAAAAGTGATAGAATGTGCTCCTGGAGAATTTGATCCTTATGGCTGAAATTCCTGAAATTGCAAATAAGTCACTGTCACCCCCTGCAAGGAAAATGAAGAGGAAACCTGTTCTCAGTTAGTGGGCAGCTGGGAAGTTTTAATTGTTTGCATCTTATAAGCAGTAAAATACAAAGAGAATTCCTTCAGTATCCTCACACGCTATCATTGCAGGGTTTGTCAGGTCTGAGCGGGCGTCACGATGCCCAAAGAGCTTGTTAAACGTACAGATCGCCTGCCCCTTGAGATGCTGAGATAGTAGGGATTTGATTATTAACAAGGATCTAAATGATTTTGGTGCAGGTGGTTTGAGGACCACTCTTCTCAGAACCCTGCCCCGGGCATACCCATAATTGATGTTCTCATTATTTGAACATAACTGAAATGGCTGACAATTTGCAAAATGTTAGCTGAGTGTAGCTAAAGACTGTACATGCTAATTCTAGTCATTTTCAGAGGGTCTCATATTGAACATTTGAGGACAATTAATATTACATGAAATTAAAAAAAATGATGGCGTTTATTTATTGGAATCAACAGAAAGCTGAGCACATTGTAGAGTTTCCATCTATCCCTCTCTCCTGGTCAGTGTTTTCATTTATTAATAACTTGCCTTTCTGTGGCACGCTTCCTATCTGTAACAAGCCAGTGTTACCATAATATTAGTCATCAAAGTACATAGTTTACATTAGGGCTATTGCTCGGTGTTGTCCTGGTCTTGGGTTTGTCTACTATTACATTAGCATGCAGAAGAGTTTCACTTCAAGAGACACCAAAATTACTGTCTGTAAATTTTGTGTGCAGTGTTTCAGCAGAATCTTATTCTTTCAAAAAAAATCCCTAGAATTAGGGTTAGGCGAAAAAAATGAATAAAAAATGTAAAGAAATGCCTGTAGTCAGCTCTAACAATAAAAACATTTTCTTAAGTTGAGCTTAACATGTGTTAACACAACGACAAGGCTAATGGTCAATGCTAACACACACGCTTGGAACCTTCTACTGCACTCGGGGCAGGGCTGTTGTCATTCCCACATGACACTAATGCTTCCCATCACACGGTCTCCTCAGCACACTGCCACCACTCACTGGTTTCTTTGGTTGCCTTTGAAGTTCCCATCATTGCTGATAGTGTCAAATTTTCTTCTGATTTAGTGACAGTGTTGTGGAAATCAGTATTCATGAACCTGTATCGATAACTTTTGTGAGAAACATGTAGCAATTAAAGGGATAGAAAGGAAGGAATATTAAAAAGGCTCCTGTTTGCGTATTAATAATAGAGTAATGAAAATGTTATATTTCAATGATGACATATTTTACCAAGCAGTGGCTTTGATAGTGGTCATACAATCTAAGCAATATTACGTTTAAATAATTCACAACTATGTCACATGAACTCGATGTGAACATAACTGAAAATTCTGTATGATCAGATACAGGAGGAGATGCATGGGCATTGAGGGCGTAACACCGTGAGTTCCTGCAGTGGGTGACACCAGTCCCAATTATGCCATTGTTTGCGAGCCTGTATTTAGCTTCGTAAGGAGCTGCCGGGCTGTCTTCCAAACTGACTGTATCATTTCGCTTTTCCGCAATGGTCGTGAGCTCCCGTTACTCTGTATTCTCCCTTGCGTTTGGTACTGTCATCTTGTTTAAAAACATTAACCAATTCTAACAGTGTTTTGTTGAAATTTTCAATTTCCTCTGACATACGATGTAGGGCATCGTCTCCAGTGCTCATTTGCCACTTGTACATCTTCTTTGGAGAGACGTTTCCTAAATCCTTTGCCTGTTTTCAAACTCGACTACTTCCTTTTTGCTGAATTCTGAGAGTTCTTTGTATTGCTCGGGTACAAGTTCTCTGTCAGCTAAATGCTCTGCAAATATTTCTTTCCATTTTTTCACTCCCTCAATAATGCCTTTCACAGAGCTGACCTTCTTTTTAAAATACATTTTTTGGGGGGCTCTTACATCTCCCATCACCATCCATACATTTATCCAGTGTGTCAAGCATATTTACACATATGCCACCACCATCATTTAAAAAGCATTTTCTTTCCACTTGTTCCTGATATAAGCTACCCCTTTCTTATAGGTTATAGGTTATTATTTCCATATCTTACGTAGTCCTCCATTGCCCCTCACTCACTTTCCCATTATTTCTCCTCCTGGGGGTGGGGGTTCTAGATGGATTCTTGTGATCGATTCCTCTCCTCCCTAACCCCATCCCCTAATCCTACTGGTATCTCTATTCTCATTGTTGGCACTGAGGAGTTTATCTGTCCTGAAGTCTTGGTGTTGAGGGCTTTTATCTGTAGCAGTATGCATGCACAGAGCTGATCTTTTAATGCTTACAAAGTTCAAGTTACCAATTCTTTCTCTTATGGACAGGATTCTTGGAGTTGTACCTAAAATATTTCATTGAAAAACCCCAGACAACTTAAATAGGTTTCCTACATAATCTTCTAAGAGTTTTTATCATTTTGTGTTTTATATTTAGTTCTGTGATGCATTCGGAGTTAATATTTTGAAAGAATAAGGTCTGCGTGTAGATGATGATGATGTTTTGGCATGAAGTTGTCCAGCTAACCTAGCACCATTTGGGTCTATTTCTTTGCCCATTTTCATGTGTCCCTGATCTCTTTGTCTGCTCTTTGGATAACATGAGTCTGTCTTGATTCCTTTATTTTTCTAGTAAGTCTTGAAGTTGCATAGAGCCAGTCCTTTCACTTTGTTCCTGCTCTTCAATCTTGTGTTGTTTATTCTGTGAGTTTTGCCTTTACAGATCCATGTTTATCATCCCTCTGTTAATATCCACAAAGTAACTTTGAAGAATTGTAGATTCCGTTGAATCTATAGATGAAGTTGGGAAAAGTTGGCATGTTTTACATCCTCATGTCCAGGGAAAGACAGTATTTAATATATTATAAGCATTTTATCTTTTCATTTTAGATCTTTAAATAGTTGATTTTATTCACAGAAATAAGAGGGCAACTAAAAAAAGTATCATCATGAGAGTTCTGTTCATTCAGTAGTACACATGCTTTAGTGTCACTTTCCAAACACCAAACTCACTGTCATCAAGTTAATTCCAACTCATACTGACCTTCTACTCTGTCCCAAAGAGTTTCTATGAGTAGTTTCATTATGGTGCCTCAAAAAATATAATAAGAGTCTTATCACAGCCATGGTTTCTAGAGGAATCTGCTGGGCAGTCAAATTCAAAGCCAAGAGGCAGGTCAAAAATTCAGTGCCTTTTTAATTATTTCAAAGGAGTCTTCTTGATAGATTTTCTCAAATGATACAAGAGGATCATGGGGCCATCTTAGAAGTTTTAAGAAAATGAAAACTACTGTGGTGAGAAAATACCCAGGTAAATTGTGCTGAGGAATTTCTCCCCCCAGCCCCCCAGCCAGTCTGCATTGCAAAGGTAGCAAGAGTTTGAGTTAGTGTCAATTCATATGGCCCTTCTAGGTATAATTCTTCATGTGATTTATTATAATTCTGGACTCTACACACCTGTCCCACTGTGGAGGGCATTCTCTACTGATGGTCAGGATTAGGGTGCGATAAAGACCTGACTTTAGCTCCACCCATTGTTTCCTTGGGAACATCTTTGACTCCATTTTGTACAGGCTGTGACTTAAGACACCATGGTTTGTTTTCCTTGGATGAGGTAGAAAAAATGGTGCCACTGAGCAGTTCCAACACAGAGCACTCCCTCTGTAAATCCAGGCCTGTGTTTCATGACTGCTCTTTGATAAAAGCAAGAAGGCTTGCTGTGACTTCTGCACTCTGAATCCTGATGTTTGCCTGATGTTTGGATTTGGGACTGCAAAGCACCCACCCGCCACCACATGGAGACCTTTTCTCAATGTTTGCAGGACCAGGTACATGAGGGAAGGGAGCAGTGAGGGGGAAAGGGAGCAGAAGAGTTGGTCATTTGGGACACATTTAAATGTCAACTTCCTGGAGCTAGGGTAATTTGTTTTATAATATGCATTCTTCTAAAAGAAATTATTACCATGAGGCTGGCCTGCCTATGAGAGTTTTGTTGGGAAACCTTCTCATCCCCCTCCACTGCCAACCCTTGCTACACACAGCCCCGATCTTGCCTCTGCAGATTGGTTTTTGTTCTCCAAAATCAAAAAAACATTTCAAAGGAAGAGTCCTGGAGTCCCTCGAGGATGCCCAAATTGCCATTTGGACTCAGGGCAATATTAAGATCCCAGAATTCTTCAGGGAAGGATGGAAAAGGTGCCACCATGGCTCCCCGACACTGGAGAGACCAAGATGGGAGAGATGTTGAGAAACAATAGCTTCGCATTTTGATATTTTCATTTTTAAAAAGGTTTCTATGTCTTTATAGCAATACTTTTTGATTTCCCCTTGTGCTTATACAATTTAAGATTCATTTTCCAGCTCAGCTGTTGCTCAAGTTTCAGGATCATCCCCAGGAGCTTCTCTCCCATGGTTACGTCTTCTCCTCTCTTCTCCCTCTGGATTGGGTGTCCTAGTGAGCGGTGATGGTTATTTGTTTGATACACGCATTGCTGTCAGCTCAACTCTGGGCTCCTTTGGGGCCAGGATTATATCTTGGCCTTTTGGGTTTCCCAGATCAAGTGGACATTTTACGCACTATTGTTGGATTGTTGCTTGTTGGGTGACTTATGGCTGTCTCACATCCATGTCTCTCTCTTAATGGTCTTTTCTCAACTATTGTATTTTAGAATAACAGAAAAATCAACTTTGTTAAGAACTGCAAGCTGAAAAAGGAATCAATAAAGTTCTAAACAAAGCCTCCGTGCAATCGTTGTGAAAGTTATTGTGGCTCTGGGTGCAGTGCGGTGCTGCTGTGCATTTTCAAACACACAGAAAATACAACCCAGGCCCCCTCCCTCTAAATTAAGTAATCATTAACATTTCCCCATGGTTTATGTGGTTCTCTCTCCTAGCATATTCACATACACAAGCTGTACTTTTGAAAATTAGTAATGAGTTAGGAAATCATTCTCAATCCTTCAACGTGTCTCATATGAGACTAACAGTGATGGGGATACTTCCTTACACATTCAGAATAGTTGTATATATCAATGTAATTTCCATTCGATAGTCCAATCTCCCCACTTGTTACAAGAATCTCAGTCATACAGTGCCTCAACATTACAACAGGCTGGTGTGTTGTGTTGTGTCGTGTTGTGTCATGTTACAATGTATTATGTGTTATGTTACAATGTACTATGTGTCAGTGACAGGTCTTTTTGTATCCCTGGCCTATATAGGATGAGTTATAATATTGCTATGAGCAATGAGAATCTAAGAGTCTATGATTATAAGGACATTGTAGGTGTATAATTTTGCAATGTATTTTTTTAAAAGCTATAAAAGTAAGAATGCTATGAAGTAATTTGACAGGAACTGATAAACTCCCAAGTCACAGAACACTATGTTTAAGTCAGATATCCTATTCAATCCCAAAGTCAGCTTCCTGTTTAGGTAGTTATTTAGTATTTCTTCAATGTAACACTCAGCTGTGTGAAAATGAAAATCTATCTTCAGAGATTGATGTTTCTAAAAACCACAGAGAACGAAGATGAGAATTGAGGCCATGGGTCACTGATGGGAGCTTTTCCCAGCACAGTAACCTTCTTCACTAGGGACACTTTGGTCAGAAAGTAAAACTTTTTAGGTAATTGAGTTAATATGGATGGAGCAGTAATACTTTTTCCATCTTTAAATATGCTTTTTAGAAATCTTCATTTGTAATCTTTTTGGACTTCCAAATATCTTCCAAAACAATACAAGGAAACCTGTATATGATTATTCCAGAATCCTCAGATGATTGCATCTTGTACAACTGAAGTACAAGTACAAAATTTCTTCCTATTTTCCTTGAGGGGAAGGGATCGCTACTTGGTCCGGTTCTTGGACTTTAAGAAGTGCTATGTCCTCGGCTGAGCCCTGGTGGCGTAGTGGTTGAGTAAGGGACTGCGATCCACTGGCTTGGTGGTTCAAATCCAGCAGCAGCTTTCCAGGAGTAAGGCTGGGCCTTCCACTCCCATCAGAGGGCAGTGATTTTCCCCCTCCCAAAACAAACAAAAACAAGCAAACAAACAAAAAAACGAAGTGCTATGCCCATTGGGTGACACTGAACTACGAACCTAAAAGTTTGCCATTTGAATGAACCCGCCAGTGCGGTGGAAGCAGGGCCTAGCGATCCACTTGTGAAAAGTTGCAGCCTTGGAAATCTTAAGAAGCAGTTCAACTTGCCACACCTGGGGTCGTCAGGAGTTAGGATTGACCCAATGGTAACAGGGTTGGGTTTTCTGTTTGCTGTTCAAGCCTGACTAAGATTATGTTATCAAAAACCACTGGAGACTCATCCTGAACATTCTCTCTAACATGTGAATTCTGTCATCAATGTTTTGCCTTAATAGGAGCGAGTGAGTAGGATGACCTTTCAATAAATCACCCAGAATTTATGTGTTAAGGTTATGTTATGGAGAATTCTCTTAGAGTAGAACACCGAGGTAGAAACAAAATATTAGTTGAAAACCTTGTTGGCACAAACTGAGACACAAGTGGTGGACTTATCTGGTGAATTTGCCTATAAACTCCAGAAATTAATGTTGGCATCTTTGCTTATTCCCAGCTTGAATTTTATTTTATTTTAAAAATTGTTGTTGCCCAGAAAGGCTTAGGAGATTATGGCATTTACTTTTCCTGTTAAGTGCTAAGAAGTCTTGAGAATGATTTACATTCAAAGTGCTTATTTATTTATTTTATCCTTTTTGAGATGAATATGTAATGTTTAAATAGTGCTGGCTAATGCTTTTCCACTTTGGCAGCTGTAGTATACTGTTACATCTTTCATACATAAGCATCTCATTTTTATTTTAATGTGTTCCAGACCAAATACGCTTAGCATCCTCAAGCAAAACATTTAAAATCTAATTTTAATTAACCTTGACTTGTATTATGATTTATAATTAACACAGGCCTTTCAATTACACTGGTTGATTTTATGAATTCTGACACCTGTCTTGATAAAGCTTCTAAAGAGAGACATTTGCAAGTGGTATTCATGAAAAGATGGCTTAGAATTCAGACATTTGGACAGGAAGCTATATAAATTTGAGGTAGGGTCTTTATTTTTATGTATAACATTTAACCATTTGAAAATTTAATCGAATGTGTTTAGATTATGTTCATCTTCCTTAGGGGATTAGTGAGCTAGATTAAGGGAGTAATGTTAACGCAAAGCAAAGAAATCAACCTGTGAAAGCCAAATAGTTTTTAAAGAGTTGCAGTAATGAAAATTTATTATTAAAAAAAAAGTCGTTGGGATTGGAATTAGAAATATTTTATGTATAGCTTAGTTTTTAAAGAAATTTCCCCTTTTCAGTAGGATTAAAGAGTCTTGGGTCAACATGGATATGTTAGGTGATTTAAAAAAACCACTGTGGTTTAATACCATTATTTTTATGAATGCATTTAGAATACAATTGAGAAGCTAATTAATTGTCCATAGGTATGGTAACCAGATAGATTTGATAAGCTTTACTTTATTAAGGTAGATTGGCAAGGTAATATGAAAAACATGAGGATGAATTTAAATATGTCATTAAGAAATTTAAAAGTCCCATGTGCAAAAAATGTTAATACCAACGGAATTATGTGAAGAATGTTTAAAATTGTGACCTGGTGGTAAAAGGCAGGGCTGGTGGAGCAAACTAATCCATCTCTCCCAGTTTGGATTTATCCAGCTGCTAAGGAACTGAAAATCCTCACTCAAAAGGCCTTCAGGCCACGAGGTAGATATATAATTACAAAATTGGAAGCCCTGTGTTGAGGAACCTTAGGCTGCTTGATTTAATTGCTCAATAACAGCATAGACCTAAGTCCTTTTCAATCCTCTCTTGTTAACCTTGACTTGTTGACTTATTTCACCACATAGTTGCTGGATGCCACAGGTCCAGCTAGCAAGACAGA
>PVJH01047984.1:0-11018 GCA_004026705.1 Nesogale talazaci | reverse complement strand
GGGGGGGAGGGGGGGGCGGCTTCCGACTCAGTTTCGCCATCTCCTCCCGCCACCTTCCAGAGCCACTCCAAATCGACGTTTTGTTCAAGCCAGCCACGTGTTTGTCGGCTTCTCGTTTTTGTGTGTGTGTGGAGTATCTTCCTTTCCATGGGGCAGGAGAAATTAAAAAAAAAATACTATAAGCTATTTGTTGATGCCCGGGGCGGGGGGTGGGGGGAGCAGGGGGAGTTAATGTTTTCTGCCCTAGGGGGTGGGAGGCATCCTTGTCCCATCCCCCACACTCCCTCCCCCTCCTCACTTTATCTGATCACAAACAGGGCTTGGAAATTAAACCAGCGTGTTGGAAGCAGTGCCTGTCACATAGTAGGCACGCTGTAAGCATTTTTAAAGTGGAAAGACTGCCGAGCAAAGAGAATGGAGAGGGAACTTCCAAGTCTAGAAAATAGCAATGATCTTGGCCAGAATGTGCGGTGCTGAGGCTCCTCCGGCGACTTTGTTTGGTGATGGGGGTGAACTTTTGAAAATAGGGTCTGAGAAAAGCTCTCGTGTTCTCTTTTCTCAAATAGGCGCCCAAACCTCTTGAAATCTTTCCCCTTGTAGTGCACTGGGCAGGGCATCCTAGCACCGTAGCCTTCATGTGATTTAAATCGTTACATATTCGTGGAAGCGACTCTCAGAGTTTCTCCCGGGGGGACCCGCACACTGCCCTATCTCTTTGGCCCCCAAACAAAAACAAGCTACATTCCACAAACATCTCCACCCAGACCCTTAAACTCACGTAAAATGCCGCCCACCCTTGAAAATCCTAGGTTCAAAGGGAAACGAACAACAACAAAAAATCGTTGGATTGAGAGTTCCCTTTTAGGTTGGTGGAGTTTTTTGTTTTTGTTTTTGTTTTTCGCTTGAAATGACAATAGAAATCTAAAATGTTAGCAGCTATTAGTTTTTTAATGTGTTTTACATGGCTAGGAGAGAACAGGCAGGTTTACTTAGAGTCTGCTAATTTTACATCTTCTGAAATTAGTAAATTTAACTTTTCCCGGAGATTAAATTAAAACTGAGTCATTGTTGTTGTTTTTAATAAGCTATTTCACCGAGTTCTAATCCTTCTTCACACACCCCACACCCCCGCCAAAAAGAGAGAAAGAAATGGCTTGTGTGTATATAATCAGAAGCTGCAGGAACACAAGGGAAAGAGGGAGACAGCTGGGGGGTGATACAGACCTTTCTGACCCCCAAATCAGTTTTGCCTCAATGACCTGGCTATTTTAGGCTGGGTGGGGGGCGGTAACTGAAGGATGCTAGCTAATGCCTCATATCTCCCCTCTGAAGTCCTCACATAGATGAACCTGAGAGAAAAGGGGTTTTTTTCTTGACAAGATGCAGATCTCTAGGTTTGGGGTAGGAATGAGAAATAGAGCTACCTTCTCTTTGTTCTTTAGAATCAATTAATAAACATTGCTTTTAGTTTTCTTTTTCTTATTTCATACTGCTGCTTGGAGAGGGGGATTAATTTTTGATACATTAAATTTATTTGTGAAAATTAAAAATATAACTTCAGGGTTTGGGTTTTTTTTGGAATTTTTGTTTTTTGTTTTAATACTAAGAATAATAGTAATCCTCCTCCCACGACTTCATTTTCATCCTCTGAAAAAGTGTTTGATCTAGTTAAAAAATTCAGTTACTCTCTGAATTCAGAAACACTGAAAATTGACTCCATTTTAAAGATGGGATTCTGATCCATTTTTCTCCAATGTGAACATGCAGATAAATACCAGCAAGGAGAAAAAAGAGATTCCTCAGACAAAATAACCTTTTAAAAAATGGAAGTAGAAAAAAAAATTTTTTTAATGAAAGTGGGTGAAAAAAATCAACTTCACCTTAAGTCCTGCAAATTCTTACTGAAAAACTTCTCCAGTGTTTGTCAATACTTTATAAATATTGTAAATATTCTAATGATTTTATGACAATAGTTTCACCCTATTTTTTTCTTTACTGTTATACTACAACTATTTCTCATGATGCCTCAATGTTTTTATAACTCATGCTTGATTATCATATGTAACTATCATTTTTAGTTCACTTACTAGATGTACACAAGTCAATAATCATTAATTAATAATCAATAATCATTGAGGGTCATTAATTTTAGATATCAAGGTTATCACATTTTTTTGGCTTTTGTAAATGGTACTGGACATATGAACACATAGAGTGGCTCTTTCAGTTAGCTCCCTTGGAACAAACCTCAAGATATATTTCACTTAAAAGCTAACGTTTGTCAGTGACTTTTAATTTTCAAGTTTACCATGTTTTACAAAAAAGAAAAAATACCTCCCTTTTTAGAAAAAAAAAAAAAAACCTGGGTGATGAAATCAGGAGAGAAACTAATAAGTAATAATCACTTTGAAATAAAATTACTATTGTTATAAAACCTAGAAAAAGAAAAATGAACATATCCTGATATATGACTACTTACATTTCAAAGTTTGGGGAGGAGCTTGGCTTTTGTTTGTTTGGCTTCTATTTTATGTGTTTTGTTGTTTGCTTGTTTCTGCACTGTTACTTCCTTGAGGTATTTTGCTTCTTCCTGCCATTTGAAGTGTGATTCTTTTTGAATCCCAATAAACTTTGAAAAAGTGTAAAATATTCCTAATTGAAAAGCACATGCAACATTTTCTCCTGTCACATAAATGAGGATAATTATGTGTTTAGGATATCTCACAAAATGTAAGAACTGGGGGGAGCAGGGAGAAAATAGAGGAGCTGATACCAAGGACTCCAGGGGAAAGAAAATGTTTTGAAAATGATGATGGCAACAAATGTATAAATGTGCTTGACACAGTGGATGTGTGGATGGGTATAAAGGTGTAAGAGCCCCCAATAAAATGAGTTGTTATTTTTTTAATGTTAGGTAACTGTAAGGGAAAAAAGGAAACTTCTGTCTTTCAAGTTATCATTCAGAAGTGACCAGTGTTTTAAAACCTTAGGAAGAAATGTGTGTTTGATTTTAAGAGAAAAAATGATCCGGGAAAAAGGACAATCTTTGTTTTTCTTAGAGTCACAGAGTGCATGTGAGAAAATTGCTCTATTTACTTATTTATTTTGTTCAGTTGGCAATAGAGAAACTTTTATGCAAAAAAAAGGACTCTTTTCTTTCATCAACATACTTGTTCAATGGAGGTTTCAAGTTCAGTTTGTTATTAATTACTAACTACAATGTTCCTCACATATACCATCACTTCCCTTTGCATTTCTCTTTCCCAAAATAACTTGATTAAAAAGATAAGGAACAGCTTTGCTCAGTCTCTCCAGGACAAAATGCAAAATCAATCACTGGTTCTGTAGAGGAAAATTGTGCTATTTAAGAAATACTGTTCTCTTTCAAAATAAAACCAATTATGAAAAGCAAGGAAGCAGAAGAGATCCATAGGATCAGACATAATTAAGGTTAAAAAATAAGACCGTTTGGACTGAACTCCATACATCTGCTAATAGTTGAATATTTTTAGCATTTACATTATTTTAATTCAAAATTATCTCAGCTACACCAAACTGCATGAAGCAAATTGTTTCTGCTCTTTTAGATTCAAAGAACTTTTGAAAGCAAACTATCTTTGTGGGTAAATTTTCAAAATACTTGCTTTTAATGATAAAACTAGTTGATGTTAGCCCTGTTTCAAGTGAGGGTGTTTTTTGGTTTTGTTTTCAGGAGCTGCCTCAACTAACTCCATCTCAAGAGTCCTTCAGGAGGATGTTGCTGTTACCTTTTGTGTTGTTTTTAATTGATACATACACCTATGAATGATGCCTCTAAGATTTCACCATCAGGAGATTCCTGAAAGCACTTCCATCTGTCTTCACATGCAAACCAATTTGACAAGGAAAAGTTATCCAGACGATTTGCTACTTTTTTAATTGCTTGTTTAATTGAAATACAATTCTAGAAATAATTTCTGGGTTTCACGGATTAATAATCTAGAAAGAGGTTGGGGCCATCCATCTCTCTCATCAACACCCCCAATTCTTAAAAAGAATTATAATTAGGACAACTTGATTTCTATTCTGAAGCTTTAAATATGAAAATATCTGGTCAGCAGTTAGATGACAAATGATGGAATGAGTTCTTACTTTGTATTTATAAATGGGTAGGAAACAAACATGGGAGCTATTTCTAAACTGTTTTGTGAGAGGATTCACCCTCCCTCTCCCCACCTTTCTCTTCCTCCCCGCCCCTCCCCCACCTCCCCTTTCTCCTCCTCCTCCTCCTCCTCCTCCTCGATTTTTTCTCCTTTTGTCCCTGCTCTCTTCCTGCTCCCGACACTGTCAATTCCTTCCCCCCGCCTCTTTTCCCTCCACCTTTTTTTCAATTTTCCTATTTTCCATGTTGCTTCTCTTCCCCCTGTCATTACTCTCCTGCTCGTCTGCCCCTCAACCCAGGGCTTTCCTCTTGTTTGTCAATATACCTATCCCCAACTCGCATTCCTTGCTTCTTCCCTCTCCACTGGCACACACTTGTTCCCTCTGGAAACTGTGACTGCCCAAGTGGAAGGACACTGAGGGGCTTTAAGTAGTTTAACCGCCACCACCCAACGGGAAACACTTTTTACAGCTAGGAGCTGAGCAGGGTGATTGACGCCTGAGAACTCTTCCACCCCTGAACTCCCAGCCTTGATTGTCCCCACATTCTCTGGACACTGACGCCTGTGGGTCATTTCTCTGTTTTAGGTTACTACAGAATTCTGTTTTTCGCATCTGATGTATCAAATCCTGGAAGACAAAGCCTATATACTGTGTGTCACCCAGGGAGTCTAACGCGACACTGACAGTCCAATAAAAACACATGTGAAGTATCTTTTGGTAAGACCCGGGAGAAGATTTGGTCGGCAGGATTCGAGAAGCACTCTTTTTCAGCTAGCAGGTATCAGTTTTTCCCCCTTGGATAAATACACCACAATCCTTAGGGGAAATGCAAGTAAGGACATTTGGTGAAAAAGCTGACTGGTCTCCCCCAAGGGCATCAACCAGCAATCCTCGGTCTCTGCCCAGAGGAAGCGGAGGCAGAAATGGGAACAGAACCTATACAGATGCCAATGTTCATTGCAGAACTTTTTTTTTTCATTGCAGCCCAAAGGTGGAAGCAATCAAAATGTCCACCAACAGATCCATGGAGAGCCCAGGTATATCCATCCTGTAGACCATCTCTCAGCTCTGATGAAATGTGCAAGGCTTCTCCAGTGATGCCACAACCCAGGGAGCTCAGAAACATGCTGAACTGACTAGGTCTGTCATAGGAGGACAATTACTTGATGATTTAATTTCTAGGAAATGAAAGAAATGGCAAACGATTATCCGTGTCTAGAAAGAGTCAGAGGGAAAAAGAAGGGAGATGTTGCTTGTGGAGGCATGAAAGCTATATTAATGGTAGGATAATTGGGAAAAGCATTCAGAAATGACGCACAACTGTCTCCGTAAGAATGAAACCAGCACCCCTGAATTGCACCTGTAGAAATTATTGAAGTGGCGTGTGTTTCGATATGGATAGTGTAATAAAAGTTGTTTATTTGTTTGGTTGGTTGTTTAAAGCAAAGACTAACGAGCTAGGAACATCTCTGGGCTTATCACGACCCAGCCCTGTGTCCAGGATAGAATTGTATTCATGGGTCAGGACCCTCTTTCCCTGGGTCGGATGGGATATCTCTAAAAGTCTCAACCCAGGGCTTCAATCAATCATTGGCACCCATCTTGGTCTCTTCTGATGCCAGTCACTCAGCCAGGATGATCGTCTCAAAGGGACAGCTCACGTCACTTCCTGCCGAGAGCTTTCTCGGGTCCTTACTCCTAGAAGATGTAGCACCATGTAGAGAGTTGTTACTTTGTGGGTCCTCTAAGGCAAAATCATCAACTCAAAAAGTCTCTCTCGGGCTGAGCCCCGGTGGTGTAAGTGGTTGAGTGCGGAACCGCGGCCCGTGGGCTTGGCGGTTCAAATCCAGCGGCGGCTGGGTAGTGCTCACGACCACCAGAGGCTGTGATGCCCACACGCACACACACACACACACACACACACACACACACACACACAAAAGTCTTCTCTCTCAGTGAGTCTCAGGCTGTCCGGCACAGCACACAGTTCACAACCGATGCTTGCGGAGTGTCCTGTCTGTCAATGTGGCTGTGAACACACACTGAGGAAGCAAGTCGAGGTTGAAAGCTTGTTTTCCTTCAGTACACGAAAGTCAAGATAGATAACTCTTCAGAAACAGTTAATAGGAATAATAGTTCCCTGAGGGTACGGGAAGGAGGAGTAGGGAATGGGGAGCTGTCAGCATTGATGATGGGATTGAACCACAGAATTCCACATGAATGAATAGGGTATACTGATTGTGTAAGATATGTCAATAAAAATTTTTTTGAAAACTTGTTTTCCAGTGATTATATATATATATATATATATATATATATATATATATATGTAAACTTTTAGAGCAAGCTAAATTAAAACAAAAATTAAACAGGTCAGGGAGAGTGCAGATTGGAGACCCAAAGCCCATCTGTAGGAAACTGGACATCCCCTTACAGAAGGGTGGCAGAGAGTGGAGCCAGTCAGGGTGCCGTGTAGCAATAATGAAACATACAACTGTCCTCTAGTTCTTTAAGCCCCCCCCCCACTATTGTGATCCTAATTCTACCTTACAAATCCAGCTAGACCAGAGCATGTACACTGGTACAGATAAGAACTGGAAACACAGGGAATTCAGGACAGATGATCCCTTCAGGACCAGTGGTGAGAGTGGCGACACTTGGGAGGGTGGAGAGAAGGTGGGGTAGAAAGGGGGAACCAATTACAAGGATCTACATAAACCTCTGAGTGAAATGAGCAAGGGGCAGACAACAGGAAAGTGGGTATAAAGGAGATATCAGACAGTGTAAGACATAGCAAAATACCCCCAATAAAATGATTTATAAAAAAAAAAAGGAGGGGGGAAGAGGAGCCTATACCAAGGGCTCAAGTAGAAAATATTTGGAAATGAATATGGCAACATGTGTACAAATATGCTTGATACAAATGATGTATTGAATGCTATAAGAGCCCCCAATAAAATCATTGGGGAAAAACAAGATATGGCAAAATAATAATCTATATATCATCAAGGGTTCAGGAGGGAGGAGGTGGTGTGGAAAAAATGAGGAGCCGATACCAAGGGTTCAAGGAGAAAGCAAATGTTTTGAGAATGATGATAGCAACAAATGTACACATGTGCTTGACACAATGGATATATGCGTGGATTGTAATAAGAGTTGCATGAGCCCCCAATAAAATTTCTTTTTTAAATACTATGGGTTACAACAGCTACAGCAAAATTAAACAGACCATCATAATTGCAAAGGTTTTAAAAATTATAATAATATTAATTTTAGCAAGAATGTAGTGAAATAAAATATCCCAAACGGCTATATGAGAAAACAACTGTAAGGCAACACAAGCCTTAAAAACATTCTTTTTTTTCTTTTTTTTTTTTTGTGGCTTCACTGCCCTGGTGGGAGTAGGCAGCCCAGATTTAAAAACATTCATTCTACTCTCAGTAGCAGTGCTGGGTAGCTCCCACGACCACCAGAGGTAATGATGTCCGCCCCCCCCAAAACAAACAAAAAAGCATTCATTCTATGAAATCCAGGATATGTAGATCTATAGAGACAGTCACTGTATGGGGGCACGGCAGGGGAGAATGGGGGAAAGGGGCACAAACAACAATAAGTAAGAAGAGAATGTACTAAAATTGATTATAATGGTGACTGCACAAATCTTCTTAATATGATTGAGTGATGAAATTGTATGATATATGACGTATATGCCAATTAAACTTTTTAAAAGTATTCATATTGCTTGGCTTAGAATTTACACTTTGGGCTGAGCCCCGGTGGCGTAGTGGTTGTGTGCAGAACTGCAGCCCACAGAGTTGACAGTTCAAATCCAGCAGCAGCTCTCCGGGAGCAAGACTGGGCCGCCTACTCCCACCAGGGCAGTGATGCCACACACACACACACAAAAAAAATTACACTTTGGGATAACGTTTCTACCAAAACTCTAATATATAAAAATATTCACAGGAGCAAAGGCTGAGCCTGCTAATCCCACCACCAGGGCAGTGATGCCTAAAAAAAAAAAGAAAAAAATATTCAGGGGCTGAGCCCTGGTGGCGTAGTGGTTGTGCACGGGACTAAGGCCCACTGGGATGGAGGTTCAATTCCAGCTTTCCAGCTCCACAGGGCCAAAGGATGAGCCTCCTACTCCCATCACCAGGGCAGTGATGCCCTAAAATATATATATATTCAGGGCAGTGGTGTCCCCCCAAAATAATATATTAAATGGGTTAAAGATACATTTTTAACAGTCACACACAAAAATTGGCAATATAAATATTCAAAATTAGAAAATATTCAAATAAATGCTAACATAGCCACTTCGTTAAATATTAGCTATTCATTAAAAGAATTGTAGTCAAAAGAGGTTTAGAATAATGTGGAAAGGTCTATGCTATAAAGTAAAAAAGCACAACTCCAAATCAAGTGGTTGTAATTCTGATCAGAACCATCTTTTGTGTGTAAAAGATCAAAAAGTACCCCCAAAGAAATTCTTGCACATGGGAACCAGAAGACATGTACAAGAATATTCAACCACCCCTAATAAAATGTTTCATTAAAAAAAGGGGGAAGGGGGCTGAGCCCTGGTGGCGTAGTGGTTGTGCGTGGGACTGCGGCCCACTGGGACGGAGATTCAATTCCAGCAGTGGGGCTGGGCCTCCTACTCCCACCACCGGAGAGCAGTGATGCCAAAAAAAAAAAAATGTTTTTTTTAAAAAAGGGGGAAGGGGGTAGGAGGAGCTTATATCAAGGGCTCAAGTGGAAAATAGATCAAAATGAATATGGTAATATGTGTACAAACAAGCTTGATACAAATGATGTATTGAATGTTATAAGAGCTGTAAGAGCCCCCCAAAAAATAAGTGGGAAAAAAAATAAAAGAACTAGAGGAAAGGGGGATGGCTCAAGTAGAAAATATTTGGAAATGAATATGGCAACATGTGTACAAATGTGCGTAATACAAATGATGTGCTGAATGTTATAAGAGCCCCCAATAAAATCTATATTTTAAAAAAGAATATTCAACTACAACAGTGTTTATAGTAACAAAACTCTAGAAACCATATAAAAGTTTGTTAGTAGAACGATGCATTATGAATGACTAGTATAACCATGCAATGGAAGACTAGAGGACAATGATAAAGAATGAACTTCAGTAACATGTCTCAACATGGGTGTATCTCACGTTGATTTTTCTTAAAAACTTTATATCTGTGTATATATACACATAACTACATCTACACGTATACACAGCTGTGTAAGTTTTCCCAGAATAACTTTACACACAAATCAGGGATCTGCCATTCCGACATTCGATGCCACCAGAAGCTCTCCTTCCATTAGCCACTCATCCTGATCCCTCATGGACCATGGACGGGACTTGACTTGTCTGTTAGGCATGCATGTATTCGTAATAAACTAGGTGCAGCCCCTTAGGACCAGCATCACAGACCACAGGAAGCAGGTACTCAGGTTCACACCTGCGCAGTTGGTCCTGGATCCTACAGACAAATGGTTTCTTTGGACACCCCGCCTCTGCCGCATTTAAATTTGCATTCACTGCAGTCCTCTAGGAAGAAGCCCACTTTCTCCCTCGGTCCAGGCTTTCCATGCGTTGGATACACGTCTTCTTTCCTGCTAGAAACCAGAGCAGGGTCTATGCCACTTCTTTTCCCTGAGGGGGGGGTTTCTTTATGTTAAGGGCCCACACAAAGTGCCACTGTGGGGCTTTGAGATGATGATTCTTTTTTTTTTTTTTTTGGTTGTCAAAGTTATAATCCTTTTAATTTTATCTCTTGTCAACATTTAATCATTTTGACATATAATTCACATGTCATATAATTTGATAGTTCCATCATTTCCCCCCATTTTATTGGGAACTCTACAAGATAATTTTAACATCAGGTCAAGCATGATCATACCCTTGTTGCCATCCTCATTTTCATTTTTTTTGTTGTTTTGTTTTGTTTTTTGGGCATCACTGCCCTCTGGTCTTGGGAGCTACCCTCCATCCTCCATTTCCATACATTTTCTCTTCTGGCACTCTCCGGTATCAGCTCCCCTTTCCGCTCCCCCTTCCTAGAGTTCAATCATTTTAAAAAGAGTGTACAGTCATCATCAAAAATTAATTTCAGCACATCTCTTTCTTTTTTTAAATGCCGTATAGGCATTTCATCCACACACCACACAATTCGATGGTTCAACCAGAACAAGAAGAGTTGTACAATCTTTACCACAATCAATTTTAGAACCTTTCCTTTTTTCCCCAAACTCATTCATATTCATGTGATTTTTCAATTTTGACCAAAAAAATGCACATTCTCCAATTCAACAGCGTCTACATGTATAATTCTGTGCCATTGATTATATGTTTCATGTTGTCCAACCATTATTGATATCCCTCTCCAAATTGTTCCAGCACCATTAAATTGAACTCGATGCCTCCTAAGCAAAAACTCTTTCTCCTTCACTATGGTAATCATCGGTCGTTTGGTCATTTTCTTTCTCTTTATTAGTAGTCTTCATGATATAATATACATATACCGTACCCTTTCATAGTTAAACGGCTACTAAAAAGAGTTACAGATATCATCACAATCAGCTCTCATGCTCCCTTCCCTCTACTGCATCCACAGATTACTCCCTAAGCCCCCTCCCCATCACCTGAGACTAAAAATCCTTATGAAGCAAAAAGTCTCCCCTTTCTCCTGCAAAGAGATGGGTAGTTTTGATCCAACAACCTTTGGGTTAGCAGCCCAACATGTAACCAAATATGCCACCAGGTTCCTTTGAACCAAAGACAGCCTTTATTATTTTTCCAAACTTCCCATGTTCTGATAGATGTTGCCTGTCAACAAATTATTTTGAGCAAGCAG
>PVJH01047983.1:0-11016 GCA_004026705.1 Nesogale talazaci | reverse complement strand
ATTATTGTGTCTTATCTTACACTGCCCGACATCTGCCCTCCCCCACTCCTTCGATGTCCGTCCTCCAGATAGAAGGTTATGTGCAGATCCTTGTCATTGGCTCCCCTTCTCTACCCCATCTTTCCTCCGCCTATCTGGTAACTCCACTCTTACTACTACTGGGGTCCTGACAGGTTCATCTGTCCTGGGTTCCCCCGTGTTTCCAGTTTCCATCTGTACCAGTGTACCTCTTCCAGTCCAGCTGGATTTGTTAGAATTGGGTTCACGAGAGTTGTGCGGGGGGGGGGGGGAAGAGCCTTTAAGAACGGGACTGCGGCCCACTGGTTTGGTGGTTCAAATCCAGCAGCAGCTCTCCAGGAGCAAGGCTGGGTAGCTCCCACGACCACCAGAGGGCAGTGATGCCCCCATAAAAAAAAAGACACCTGGGCCATGGGACCAAGAGTGTGTAGAGATTGACAGCCTTACCCCAGCCTGTTGGTGCCAGCTGCTTGCATGCACACACACGCACATACACGCACGCACACAACCTCCACCACCGTCACTGTATCGGCTAGCAATGTTTCTGCAAGTTTCTAAAACTCACTGCCCCATCGGAAACCTGTGATCCACAGCTTCCTGGTCAGCTTGCTCTTGGGGTTTTCAGAAAGGCCTCCCTGGATGTCAGCCCAAGGAAACACGGGCGGCTTCATGGCTTCCCGGAACATTTCTAGAAGTGTCTGCCGCACTGCACGGCCCCTTCCAAAATGGTGGTCAGTTGTGCCCCCTTGTCGCCTAGGGCTTGGATTTCGAGGCCACGAACCAGCACACCCTGTCCGTGGAAGTGACCAACGAGACGCCCTTTGTGGTGAAGCTCCTGACGTCCACGGCCACCGTCGTGGTGCACGTGGAGGATGTGAACGAGCCGCCCGTGTTCGTGCCCCCGTCCAAAGTCGTCGAGGTCCAGGAGGGCACCCCCGCTGGTGAACCTGTGTGCACCTACACGGCGCAGGACCCTGACAGGGAGCACCAGAAGATCAGGTACCCCACAGCCGGGCCCTGCTCTCCCCAGCGTACCAGCAGGGTGGCACATCTGCTCTGCTTGCCAGAAAGATGGGACAGTAGTCTGAACATCTCCTGGAGGGGAGGAATGTCCCTTCCCTCTCTGCTCTCTACTGGGGCGCCCTGCTCATCCCTCAGACCTCCCATTCCTTGGTGAGACCATGTGCTGCCCTATCCATTGGGTCCTGCCCAGAGACCCGGCTTCCATTTGCCAGTCGGGAGGAGGAAGCCTTGAAGGATGCTCCCCAAATGACGCACAATTCTGGTGGATGGGGCTCTTCCCATCTCTCCCTCTCCAGCTACCACATCCTGAGAGACCCCGCAGGGTGGCTGGCCATGGACTCAGGCAGCGGGCAGGTCACTGCGGTGGGCACCCTGGACCGAGAGGATGAGCGCTTTGTGAAGAACAGCATCTACGAAGTCATGGTCCTGGCCACGGATGATGGTGAGCGCTTCCTCCCTTCCAGCCCTTCCTCGAGGCCCTCCGGGGGCCTCCTGTGCCTTTCTCCCCCGTGGGCAAGGCGTGGTGTGAGGAAGGGGTGGAAAGGGAGGCAAAGGGACTCAAAGACCTGCCTGATGGTAACTGACCGTGAACCAGAAGCTCTAATACCCCAAGCTTTCAGAGGTATCATTACACCGAGGGTCCCTTTCAGCCAAGTGTGGGGTTCCCTGAGCCCTGATTTGGACCACCAGTTTCCCCTTGTGAGTGACTGACAGAGACAGTCTGGTTCAATATCTTAGACAAGGTTGTAAGCGTGCATCTAGGATCCCTGAACACACCAGGATTAATGGGCAGGACTAGGTTCATGGGGAGAAATGCCTTCACTGGAGAGATTCCAGCAGGACACGGAGGGAAGCTCGTCTGAAACCGGTTGGCAAACCTTGCATCTGCCCCACGGTGGTCGGTCAGCTTCCCCTGGCTGTAGACGGGTAGCAGCTGTCTGTATCAAGTGGCTGCGAGGCTGCGCGGGGGCTTGGTGTCCGCCCGCCTGCCTGCCCGCCCAGGGCCCTTCCTGAGCAGTGGCCGTGTGTGTGACTGCACAGGGAGCCCTCCGACGACCGGCACCGGGACGCTCCTGATCACGCTGCTCGATGTGAACGACCACGGCCCCGTGCCGGAGCCCCGCCGGATCATCATCTGCAACCGGGACCCTGTGCCCCAGATGCTGAACATCACCGACCGGGACCTGTTCCCCCACACCTCCCCTTTCCGGGCCCAGCTCACCCACGACTCTGACGTGCACTGGACGGCGGCTGTCAGCGAGAATGGTAATGGACTCATGGCAGCGCTGCCGGGCGGTTTGGTCCCGTCCTGGGGCCCTGTGCTTATTCTCACCCCGGCTCCTCAGAGACACAGGCTCAGGCCCCCCCCAGGATGGACATTGGGAACCCTTTAGGGCCTGTGTCCCCAGCAGTACTTTCCTATGTCCATGGTCATTTGAGCTCGGCCCAGAAAGGACTCAGGAGACACGCTGTGAAAGGCACCTCTCACTTTTAGGACGCCTGGAATTTGGGTGTATACAATTAACATCTTTCTTTTGGAGAGCCCATGTTGGTCCCCTGCTACCCCCTTGTGGTCTAGAAATCTTTTTTTTTTCCCTCCCCATTCCACTCAACCCATAAAGCCCAAGTTTGGACTCTGAGCCAGAAGACCATGATTTTTTTGTTTTGTTTTTTTGGACATCACTGCTCTCCTGTGGTGGGAGTAGGAGGCCCAGCCCCACTGCTGGAATTGAACCTCCGTCCCAGTGGGCCGCAGTCCCGCGCACAACCACGACGCCACCGGGGCTCAGCCCAAGACCATGATTTAAGACCTCATTTCTCCGTAATGTTGGTGTACTGGTTCCTGGTTGGGCTGCGATCCACATGGTCAGCAGTTCAAAACCTCCAGCAGCTCTGAGGGAGAAAGACTGGGCTTTCCAGTCCTCTAACAGAGTCTGGGAAACCCACAGGGGTCATGAGTCAGCATTGGCTCCGTGGCCATGAATTTTCTCCATTCACTAGCTTTGGCATCTCAACGTTATTAAACCTCAAGGTACTCAATGTCCTTTCCTGTGAAACGGGTCAATAATTGAGGCCGGGCCCGTACAGTTCTCGCGAGGGTGTGGTAAAGGACCGCAGGGAAGGTGCTTCGGCTGGCATCTAAGTGCATGGCTTCCTGGAGGCCACCGTCCTCCCCACCCCCATTTCCCAGCAGTCGGCCCTCTCCCAAGAGTCCCACCGCCTGATCACCGTATTGACACCTGAGTCTTGATTTCAGCTTCATTTCTCCATTCCAATCTGTCCTTGTTGTCTGGAATCAACCCAGATCCCACCCCTGCGCGTCCCTTGGCCTCAGTGACTTGGCAACCCCTCCCCCTTGGCCTCAGTTTCCACATTGTAAAGTAAGGGTGGTTACAGTAACCACGTACAGAGCTGTGCTGAGATGTGGCCTCCGCCATTAACTACGTGAGAGCAGCAGGGGAGCCGGATGGTGGCGGGTGTTTGGTGGCCTGCGATGATGTGGCATGGTCTGCCACTTCAGGCCCTTGTCATTCAGTGTGCGCGCAAAAAAGGCCCTTAGCTGAAAAAGCCTTGAGGTCTGTGCTAGGTTCTGCCTGCCAGCTGGGGAGCGGAGCGGTTCTTTATGATTGCTCTGTGGTTGGGGGGCATGCCTAGCTTTAAGTGGTGGGGGAACCCATAGTTCTTGGGGAAGTACCTCAGGATAAAACCTGGTGCCTCCCAAGCCTATAGCGCCCCCTTGAGGTGCCCATGCAGACTGTTCTTTTTGTTTTCTTTTTTCCAATGAGCCGGTTTTAATGGAAGTTGTGTACAAGATCTTTTACTCCTGCATCTTCTCAATTGAGTCTCCCTTGTATTTGCCCTTTCCCTTCCCTACTTGGCGTGACTTGGCTTTCTGTTCCGGGATCTTTTTGTGGTCTCTATACAGTTTTAACCTAGTAATGACCACCTTGCTGGGGTGAATGCCCACATGGACAGTGGTCCCGTTAGCTTTATCTTGCTGCACCCGCTCAATGTAGATGCTGTATTTCTTCCTGAAACCTCGACCGCTTTGCCAATCTGCTGCCCTCTGTGGTGTCCGTGCACAACCTGAACATCATCATCCTCGCAGATAGGCATACACCGGACATTGTATTTCTGCCTCAGTTCCTTGGAAAGAGGGGAAGACATAATCTTTCTGCAAACGTGGGATGGTGTGTTGACATGCTTCTGGTTTTGGCTCCGGTCCAAAGGCCAAAGTGGACTTCATTTTGGCCGCTACTCCTTCAGCCATGGCCACCAAAGGGAGAAAAGTGCACACCATTCTTTAGAGAAACCCCTGCTCCCTTAAAAAATAATATCCGGGGCTAAGCGCGGGACTGCGGCCCACTGGGACAGAGGTTCAATTCCAGCAGTGGGGCTGGGCCTCCTACTCCCACCACCAGAGAGCAGTGATGCCCCCCTAAAAAAAAACTAAAACAAAACAAAAAAAATAATAATATCCCTCCTCCCCAGCCCCAGGACAGCCACTGTCTCCAGAGTGAGGCCACTCACCTTGGAACTCTGAAGACCAGTTGGTCTGTCCAAGTCCAGAACCTACTGGCATCCCTGAAACTGTGTGTGGTCAGTGACCTGGGGGTAGCACAGGCTAGCTTCCTGGCTGAACCTCTTCAAGGACCAGTTCCCTGGTGAGGCGTACATACCTACATGGAGGTATTAGCTATGAATGCTCACTGTGGGACCTAAGGAACTTTATACTTTGGATTCTGTCATGCGCGTCAGGTGGGAAGAGTTTTTGTGGGTTTTTTTATTATTGCAAAAATGCGGTGCTGCAGTGACGCGTGGTGTCGGTGACTGCTGGGTGCTATTGAAACACTTCCAACTCCTAGCCCTGCTGTGCACGACAGAAACACCGCCCGTCCCGCGCCGCCCTGCAATCGCTCTTACGTTGGAGGCCCCGTGGCCCCGGTGTCCATCCTTCTTGTGAGGGCCTTTGTCACAGATGCTCTACCCCATCACTGCGTTACCATCTTGGGGCAGTTTCCTTCTGTCCGACAAGGTCACCCTGAGTCAAAGTCAACTCGGTGGCAGTGAGTTTGCTTTTGGGGGTTGACTGTAATTCAGGAAGAGAGCAGGCTCTCTGCTCCCTTGTAAAGGTAACAGCCCTGGAGACCCACAGGAGGGAATCTGCTCTGTCCTGTAAAGGGGGGTTGTAATTAACTTCATTTTCTGAAATACACCTTAAAGTCAGGAAGCAGGAAGACAGGTGGCCATTTAATAGGGATATTCAGAGACTGGTGGCTAGATCTCTTAGAAACCGTCTAGCAGTTGAAATTGGCCCTATGACATCACTTTTTAAACTGTTTTTAAAAAGAAATTGAAAAAAATTAAAAAAGAAAAGAAATTGTTTTTTTTTTCAAATTTGTTTCTCCCCCCCCCCACCCCCCGCCCAAATAACTAAGGCTTATTTTCCTATCCCAATAAATAATGCTTTTCATGATGGGCAGATTGGCCAAAAGCTGCTTTCCCTCTCCCCCCCACAACCCCCTTGCCCAGAGGCAGGTCTGTCATCTCATATACCATCATCCATCATGGTGTCCTCTGCTCTGCACATCTGGCCTCTCAAGGCCCCATCAATTGTCTGTCCACTCCAGGAGACACCGTGGCCTTATCTCTAAAGAAGTTCCTGAAACATGACACATACGACGTGCATCTTTCTCTGTCCGACCACGGGAACAAGGAGCAACTAACAGTGATCTCGGCCACCGTGTGCGATTGCAGCGGCCACGTGGACACCTGCCCTGAGCCTTGGAAGGGGGGGTTCGTCCTGCCCATCCTGGGGGCCATCCTCGCTCTGCTGCGTGAGTACCAGGGCGGGGTAGATTCCAGCCTGAACCTCTGGGACGAAGGCGCTGCCACTATCCTGTCCACCTGTTCCTCCAACCCTCAGTTGTGGGAGTGTCCGTCAGCCAGCAGGTGTCTGGAGCGTCTGGGATGCGCGCCGTGGATACCATGGGGAGCAGGCAGACTGTTGCAGAGGCTAGAGGCTAGGGCAGTAGTTCTCAAGTGTGCCTCTCCGCAAACAGCATTAGCATCCCCGAGGATGTCTAGAAAAATCAGTGACCAAGCCCCAACTCAGACCTGCTGACCCAGACACTTGGAAGGCCGGACTCTTATCAGTCTGTTTCGACAAACATGCACCCCGGGGGACACTGATGGAGCTGGGGAACCTGGAGTCGGGGGTCAGGGAGTGTTTCGGGGAGCTCTCACAGGATGTCGGCCTTCATAAACAGTCGGGGCTTTTGCAGGCGCTGAGGGAGCCGGGGAGGTGTGCTTATCAGGGGAGAGACGTGGCAGGACTGTTGCTCTGGCAGCTACCCAGGGGCGGAGTCTCACAGTCGACGACTGTGGGTCGAGCCCTGAGGGTTGGGGTTCACTCCCCACTCTTGCAGTGCTCCTCTTGGTGCTGCTGCTGTTGGTGAGGAAGAAGCGGAAGGGCAAGGAGCCCCTCTTGCTCCCAGAAGACGACACCCGGGACAATGTCTTCTACTACGGAGAAGAAGGGGGTGGCGAAGAAGACCAGGTGAGGCCATGGGCGCTCTGCTCTGGGGTCGGGCTGAATGTTCCCGGGCCCCCGGCAGGGGCCACAGAGCTCCTCACCTGACCGTGCCTGAGCCACTGGGCACGCCCTGGAACGAGGCGTCAGGCTTCGTGCAGGGTGGATGGACCACCCGCCCCCTCCGGCTGTGCTTCGAGCCAATAATTCCTGTAGGCAGGCAGAGGAGGGCGGAAATCTCTGACATCTGTCTGTCTTCTAAGGCCCGCCACCTCTGCAGCCCGGCATCCAAGTGGTGGGGAGATGGGGGGTAAGGTTTGGCGCTGCGCAAGTGAGGGAGGATCTCTCTCAAGCCCGTGCTCCGCGCTGTTCCCAAAGGACTACGACATCACCCAACTCCACCGCGGTCTCGAGGCCCGGCCGGAGGTGGTTCTTCGCAACGATGTGGCGCCAACCTTCATCCCCACCCCGATGTACCGTCTGCGGCCCGCCAACCCGGATGAAATTGGCAACTTCATCATCGAGGTGAGTCGGGGCGGTGGCCCTTTCGATGGAGCCTCGTACCCACGCCGTGAGTGAGGGGAGAGGCCTGAGCTGGGAGCCTGGACGCTGGTCCGACCCTTCCTTCACTAAGAGCGTGCTGCAACAGAGAGCACGGTGGGTAGTTTTAGGGAGCAGGCATTTATTTCCTCGAGGTTCCCACTGCCCTCGAGTGGATGCCGACGCATAGGGACCCTCTAAGCCAGGGATTAACAGCCCCTAAGGGGTTCCAAGACTGCAACTCCTTATGGCCTCATCTTTCTCCCAAAGCGTTCCGGGGGGTTTCCAACGGTGGTCCCTGCGAGTCAGCAGTCCAACTTAGCACACCTTCCCCACCAGGGCTCCTTCTGAGGTTAGGATTCCGAATTCAGGATGCCTGTTCTAGAGGAAGACGTTCTGTCCTCTGCGGGCGGGGACCTGGTCTCGCTTCTCTGGCATTTTTCTTGGCAACCTGGGAGAGCTCTGGGTAGCACTTCCTTTCCTCCTGGTGTGTCTGCTTGGAGCCGCTCTGCCTGGCCTGCTCTTCAGGGTCTCAAAAGCGATGAGTGTAAGACACAGCTGACCTGGCTGGGGTCTCGTCCACTATCAAAGAGAAAGCCCTATTCCCAACTGGGGTGAGGGACACAGGTGTAGGGGTTTGGATTAGCAGACTCTTATGGGGGGGTAGGGGGTGAAGCATAGATCAGTCCATGACCACCACCAACTAGCTGTGTCACTTCTAGACCTCCTAGGTTTCTATTGCCCCCTCCAAAAAGCCCCGGTGGCCTAAGTGGTTTTGTGTGGGACTCCGGCTTGGCGGTTCAAATCCAGCGGTGGCTCTCAGGAGCAGCACTGAGCAGCGCCCACGACCACCAGAGGCAGTGATGCCCCCCAAAAACCAAACCAAAACAAGAGAATTGGAAGTCATTGGGCACTTGGCCAGCAAAGCTAGTTGTTAGACACACAGACTGGGTGGGGTCAGGGCACCGAGGTTTGAATTAAGAGCCAGATGATTCCAAGGGGCACCCAGACCTGGGACCCTCCACTGCAGGTTGTTTGCAGGGTTGGGTGAGGAAGTACCTGGGACCTAGGCCAGTGGGAACTCTGAAAAACCAGTGCCTGTGACCCAGATATCCATTTTCTGTTGTGACCCTTTAGTTTTTTGAGAGATTCAGATACACAGCCAGGGATGTGGGAAGCACAGCCTGGTACCTACAGAGCAATCAACCAGGGGCGGCTCTCGGTAACAGAAAAAGGGAGGGAAATTGGTTGGAATTTAAAACTGGATCAAATTCGGGGAGAATTTGAACGCCCGTTCAGGATCCCTCCCAGCTCAAACCCCTCAGCTTCGGTCTTATCTTCAGGGAAGAGGGAAATAAGACTGTTTGTTCTTCTTGCCTTCTAGATAGAGTTTCATGCTGAGATTCTGTTCTTCAAGCCTTAGGGATTGGGGACTATTCTGGGCAAAGCCAACACTCTGTCACAACAGGAAAGCTGCTGCTCAGGTTTAGAGACACTGCCTTGGTCTTGGAGCTAAATGCCTGTGGTCCTTCCTTCCCAAAGGCATCCTGGTGGTGCTGTGGGTTAATCACTATGCTTCCAGTCCAACAAACCTGCGGCTCCGAGGTAGAAAACCGAGTCTGCATGCTCCCATAGAGGTCTGCAGCCTCAAACCCAAGGGAGCCATTCCCCGCTGCCCTATAAGGTCACCATGAGTGGGAATCAACCATAAAGCGCTTCACCTATACTCACATCCATGTAGAGAGGGGCAGGGACTTACCCACGGTCGCAAAACTCGGACATGAACTGAGTTTTCTGAGGCTGTGTCACTGCCTCTGTCCCAGCTGGCTATGAGATGGGCACTACCCAAGCACTTTATACACATTATATGCACCTCTCTGGTCCCTGTGGGTACAACTCAAAAGACTGGAGATTGGAGTGTGCTATGCCACCCCCACCCACCCACCCCCTGTCCTGGTGCCTTTAAAGAAAGGCCTGGCAACCCATTTCCCCAGAGAAGCCAGCCTTTGGAAACTTCCAGAAGCACAGTTGTGACACCCATGGGGCTGTCATGAATCAGAATGCCAGATGCTCATTCTTATATACACAAGGGAGGCTCCCAAGAGTGCGTGAAAAAGTCCTAGTATCTTCTTATTCCTTTTTTTTTTGTTGTTATTGTTGTTTTTAAAGAGGGAATTTTTGTTTTGTTTTGTTTGAGGACATTTATTTATTGAGCAATAGTTATCTCATTCTGCTTTTCCACCAATTTTTGGAAGCCCCTGCCCCCATATAGATGCATCTTAGAAACCCTAAGCCTTTTTTCAGGGAGGAAAAAAAAAAAAAAGAGTACAATTAAACACTTTGTAAAAAATAATTTTATGGGGCTGAGCCCTGGTGGCATAAGTGATTGAGTGCGGGACTGCGGCCCACGGGCTTGGCGGTTCAAATCCAGCGGCGACTCTCAGGAGTGGCACTGGGTAGCGCCCACGACCACCAGAGGCAGTGAGGCACACACAAAACAATAATAATTTTAGGGGTTGGGCCCCGGTGACTGGTGTAGTGGTTGTGCACAGGACTGCGGCCCACTGGGATGGAGGTTCAATTCCAGCTCCACGGAACAAAGACTGGGCCTCCTACTCCCACCACCAGAGGGCAGTGATGCCCCCAAAACCAAAAAAAAGTACTACTAATAATTTTATTGGGGGCTCATACAACTCCCATCACAATCCACACATACATCCATTGTATGCAAAGCACATTTGTACATTTGCTGCCATCATCCTTCTTTCCACTTAAGCTCCTGGTATCAGCTCTTATTTCCCCTCCCTGCCCACTGCCCGTTCCCCCAATGAAAGTGTAGGGCTCTGCTTCTGCAGCCCTCGAGCGGGGACACTGGGCTTAGGGTCATGGGGTTGGAAGCCATCAGCTGCTCTGCCATGACGAGTCTCTGTAACACGATCAGTAGTTTCCTGTGGTGGGGGGGAGGCAGGGGGACATGGGGAGCTAAGATCGAGGGTAGCGATGATGATGCAACTATTTAATAGGATTGAACGATTGCATTGTAGGATCTGTAAGTCATATGCCAAAAGAACCGTTTAAAAACAAACCTGCTCTGACTGAGCCCCGGTGGCGTGGTGGTTGTGTGCGGGACTGCAGCCTACTGGCTTGGTTCAAATCCAGCAGCAGCTCTCCAGGAGCAAGGCTGGACCTCCCACTCCCACCAGAGGGCAGTGTTGCCCAATAAATACAATAAAAACCAGCTCACAAAGGCAGTTCCGCCCTGCCCAGTCGGGTCGCGTGGGGCCTCCAAGGCAGTGAGTGAATTGGGGGGGGGGGGGGGGGCTCTTTTCCGCCCTCCGGGAGGGGGATGGTCTCTCAGAGGAGGAAATGGAGGCTCGACGAGGCTGGTCAGTGGAGTCCCCAGAGTCGCTGACCACCCCCCCCGCCCCCACCCGCTCGCTCTCTCTCTCGTGGCCACAGAACCTAAAGACGGCCAACAGCGACCCCACGGCCCCGCCCTACGACTCCCTGCTGGTGTTCGACTACGAGGGCAGCGGCTCGGACGCCGCCTCCCTGAGCTCGCTCACCTCCTCGGCCTCCGACCAGGACCAGGACTACGACTACCTCCACGAGTGGGGCGGCCGCTTCAAGAAGCTGGCGGACATGTACGGCGGCGAGGACTAGGCGGCAGCCAAGCGCCCGGGCGCCGCCCTCCGCCTTGGACTTCCGGGACTGAACCGGAAGGGGCGGGGAAAGCCCTGGAGTCCGCGCCTGCGCCTTACGGGGGGGGCGGGGCGAGGGGGAGGGATGGGCACCGACGCCAGCGCGGAAACCCCCTCGACCGGGCACGGGTTTGCGAGGCCGGATTTCTGGGAACTTCTCACCTGCCACGAAGTGCTCTGCCCGTGACCTGGGCCGGACGA
>PVJH01047982.1:0-11027 GCA_004026705.1 Nesogale talazaci | reverse complement strand
CATGCTACCATGAAATGTGTCTGACCCCATTATTTAAATTCTCTTCTATTTATCATAATTCCTATGACCTTACTATAATCTTTTCTTGTTATTGCTGTAACAATTGTGCCTACTGGACCTATGATGATAAGTTAGGGGCTGGTTCCTTGACAAGTGACAAAAATATACATAGTTGATTGTGTTGTGTGTGCAATAAGGATTCACGTGGTCATGCAAGGTACATAAACATACATTATACATATAAAGAATTGCAATGCATTTATGAATAAACGTAATAAATAAAAACAAATATATGTTTTGCATTTTTTCTAGTTAGTAGATAATTTTGACGTGATCCTTTTATAAGTAGCTCACGTACTGAAAAAGTGTGAGCATCCCTGGCCTATTACATGTTTTGGAAAATTATAAATGACACCAATCATTTGCTTACTCCCATTTTATTGGCAAACTGGTCTCCATGTTGGAGATTTCCACCCTTCTAAACACGAACTAGTGAGTACATTGGATTTCAAACTAGTGAGTACATTGGATTTCAAACTTAACTTACCAAGTAGAGCATTTAATCCAGGTGACATCTACGGAGTCATCTGTGCTTACTCCTATGGTGACATGTTTTACATTGCAATTGCTTCACTTCTCGGCACCCCCAAGTAAACAATGCATTCTTCCCAACAGGGACTTTGTCTTGCTTGTTTTGTAAACTCCAGAAACCCCCCTTCAAACTCACACTGCCATTGAGTGGATTCCAACTGCAAGTGACTGGACAGGACTGGGTAGAAGTGCCTTGTTGGTTTCTGAAATTCTTAGCATGACAGGAATAGACAGCCTCATTTCCTTCCTTGGAGTGTCTGATGGTTTCAAACTACTGACCGTACCATTAGCAGCCCAAATCGTGACCCACTGTGCCACCATCCATACTCCTTACTTTGTAAACCTATCAGCTTAACGTAGTGCCTGGCTGGTAGTGTTTGATTGATATTTGTTAAATGAATCAACTCAAGAATAAGAATCAGGATCCCTTTTCTCAGGGTTTTTGATGAATGGCATTGCAGGTCCTTGCATGGGGCTCCATTTATAATTGATGGGCTATACATGTGGATGATTAAGGGGTAAAATTTAGTAACATCATGATTCAGAAGTATAAATATACTTATATGTATATTTATGTGTTGAAGCAATTCCTAGGTAGAGTTTGTTGATAATCTAACTGAAAGAAGACTAGGGATATAATTTACCCTGTGGACTAATAGCATTAAGTTTTGGAAGCTCTAAGTAATATATTTTTATTTATACTCTAAAGGGAAATTGAAAAGGAATTTCCAGCAAGACAGAGCCCCTGAGTTCTGGCCCATATCTAGGACATTCTGGTCCATGACTTTCTCTTCTGAACTTGTATGAGAATATACTGTTTATTCTCTTCCTCCATGACATTATCAGATAAATGCTTGCAATGAAGAGCTTCCTAATGAATATAAATACATACTTAATGTATTTATTTTTCCTCCTGAACTATTTTACTAGGAACTAATCCACACATAGTTCTATAGTTAATATATAATATATAAAATATATAATCCATTCTATAGTTGAATCATATCAAGTAGTGTTATATAATCACTACCAGAAATAGCTTCAAAACACTTTCTTCCTTCTCAAACTCCTGGATATCAACTCTCCCTTACCTCCCACCTCCCCAGTCACACCCCTTAGGAACACTTGTTCTAGTTATTGTCTCCATAGAGTCACCTTATCCTGGGTCTCATATAGCAAAAATCATAGAAAAACATGACAAACTACAACAGAGACAAACCCCAATTAAAAACATAAAATAATAAAACCCAGATCCAGCATAAAGTGTAACAAAAGGGAGATCAAGTGACAAAATTTTAGCAATTCAAGTCAGATTGATCATTTAAATCTATTATGGTTGTCTTTCCAATACTCTGATAGCCAGAGTATTCCAATCTCTCAATTATGGTTTTAGGAAAATAATTGGAGGCTTATTCTCTCTGTAAATCCTGAAAATGTGTTTCGGGCGTCTGTCATCCGTAACCTTCTGCACACCAATGCTCACATTTGAAGCTCATGTTTTGGATTTGGATTATATAAATGTACAGCCCTAGGATCACCATGTTGGTGTGCTGCTTCCATGTGGGCTTAGTTATGTCTCACTTAGATGGCTGCTTGTTTGAAAACAAACTTTGAAGACCCCATATGCTACTCTTTCTGAAATAGCTGGGCACCATTTAATTTCTTTACTATCCTTTCCTATAGGCACCCCTGTTTTCTGTGCTTCCTTCATGCTGGTGAGTATTGAACAAGGCCATGTCATAGAACTGACTATTCTTACATTGGAGCTAGGATAGAGTGTGATTCCCAAATTCATTCCGGAATCTATGCTTTTTATATGCCTCTGGTTCACCTTAGAAACATTCTTGTTAATTTATGGTAGAGAATCTCATCAATCATCTTCCTGGAGCATAAGGAATGTCTGCTTATGGTGTCATTGATTAGCCCATGTTACTAATGTAAAAATACTATTGAAAGAGGGAGATCGAACTAGTGTAGGCTAACTATCATAATACGTGGATTCTTCACTTGGGCAGAATAAATCCATATGTGATTGGATGGTATTTGTACAATCAAAAGGTGGTCAGGCAGAACTTCCAATAATATTCACTGGCAATATCAGACACAGGTCTGCCAGAATAATATATATTTTAATACAACAAGTAGGGCATTGAAGTAGTAAGTAAGTGGTAGTCTGCTGACTGTTCAGAACTTTTGGTATAGCTGTCTTCTGCTTCTTCACACACCATGTAGTTTCCATCTAAAGTGCTCAGATTATAGGTGTGTTTGAGGTAGAGCCTAGTTCACTTGGTGGGATCCCCACATTGAACCCCCCCTTTGGCCTTTGGAGCGTTTATGCATCTTGAAGATCCAGGATTCAATATCCCAGTGTTCTGTGGCACATGACCTGGGTCTCCAGGGGACTGTACAGACACTCTGCCCAACGTGGTTTATTAGAAGCATGCATTAGGGCATACTTTCCCTGTGGGTCTTGTACTTGTCTTTTCCAAGATTGTGCTCCTTCCCCCGACTTGATTTTCCCATAACTATCCCTTATCACTCTGATAGATTTGTCTGCCAGTCAAGATAGACCTTGTCAGCTGAGCCTGGTGGCGTAGTGGTTGTGTGTGGGACTGCGGCCCACAGAATTGGCGGTTCAAATCCAGCAACAACTCTCCAGGAGCAAGGCTGGGCTTCTTACTCCCACCAGGGCAGTGATGCGAAAAAAGAAGAAGATAGACCTTGTAATATCCTTGCATGACAGTCACTAAGCAAGCAACCTCCCTCTGTATTTAAACTATTTTTAAAAGTTCATGAAAACTTGAATGAAAATTCCTGTGTGTGTGTGTGTGTGTGTGTGTGTGTGTGTGTGTGTGTGTAAGGAGTCCTGGTACCCCTGTGAGTTAAGCATTGGGCTGCTAACCAAAAGACTGGTGGTTCAAATCCACCAGCTGCCTTGTAGATGAAAGATGAGGCAGTCTTTTGATAGCAGATACAGCTTCAGAAACCTTCTGAAGTAGTTCTACTCTGCCCTGTAGGATCGCTGAGTTAACATCAATTTGATGGCAATATGTACCTGTATCTATTTATTGCGAGTGATTTGGGTGAAAATTTATCGAGCAAGTTGGTTTTCCATTTAACAGCACACTTGGTTTTGTGACATTGATCGCCACCCTCCTTCCTCCCTGCACTAATGTACCACGTGCTGTGGTACGTTCCTATCCCTTTCTGCCTTCTCAGTTTTGTCCCTGGGCATATGCTGCCCAGTTGGGTGGTTCTAATGAGTGCATACTTCCCAGCATGAGTGTTCACGTTATAGCCTGTCAGTAATTTGACTGAAAGATGTGTCACCAGGGAGTTCGTTTCTATGCTTGGGAGGTATTTAAGGGTCTCAGGGGTTCCTCCAGTCTTTATCAGAGCAGCCAGTCTGGTCTTTTTAATGATTTTGAGTTTTGTTCCACAATTTTCTGCTCTAGCCAGGACCTCCTAGTATGATCTCTTTCAGAGAAGTGAACAGGGGTAGCCAGGCACGATCTAGTTCTGGTCTCTGGGTTGTGGAAACTGAGTTCATATGATCCATTAGTCCTTTGCGCTAATTGTTTTCTTGTTGATTTTCTCTGCTCTTCCATGCTTCAGATGTTGCACTTTAGGTGATCGGTGCCTCCCAAGCATCTAAGATCCCAATTGCTTCTCAGCCAAGTAGCAGTGGTCTTAGTGGACTAAATTATGTCCATTGACCTGAGATCCTCAGCTTCCAGGCTGAATGGAGATCTGTTGAAGATGATGTTAGCATCTGGAAAGACAATGCAGTTCTTGGGAGCACCAAGGGATTCTGACGAATGAGCACTTATTACTTGTAGGTTACCGGAAGTGACGGTTTGATTGAAGGGGAGTGTGTTGAAGTCTTCCCTGATTACTATCAGAGGGTGAAGTCTGGCGAGAGGAACCTTCTGAGCAACTAATTTGTACAATGACTGATCTTTGGTAGTGTTCTTCCGATTTCCCCAACTCAAAGTGCAAGCAGAAATGGGGCTAAGTTCTCCGGTTGTGTATGACAGACATAGGAAAAAGTTGTCTACATTCTTTAGAAAAAGCCAAAATTCCGGTACCACAGGATGTAAATAGAGAAGGGTTAGAGTTGGAACTTTTGATCAAAGTCTTCTGGACGGAGTTGGAGCAAGAGTTGGTAAGGAAATATGAAAATGATCTGAAAAACCTTGACTAGTCAGGGTCAAAGAGTACTTGACAAGGAGATGGCAGTTGTCCATGGTTATTTTGGGCTTCCTTTGCAAGCCAAAGCTAGGGAAGGCATTTCTCTCCTGGATGGATCATCCTACGGAAACTGATAGCTAAACAGTACCTGCTTACTATAGGCAAAGTGTTTTGTGTGCATTCTCTGTATTAGTCTGCAGGTTTATGAGGAACATGCTGAGTGAAATAAGACAGTCAGAAAGGGACATGTATTATTGTAAACAGTCTCACTTGTATGGAAAATTTAGAGTAGGCAAAAGATCACAGTTTATTAGTTAGAGGCATGGGGCAGGTGGGAGGAAGTTTACCAGAGGTGGGTAATGTTTAGGGTGGTAGAAATATTTGAAAATGGATAGTGGTGACAATGATACAATTTGAGGACTGTGAATTGCACTTGTAAAAAATGTTGAAATGACCCATGTTTTGTTACATAAATATTTACCACACATAAATATTGTAGTCACCCCAAAACACCATTATTTTTATCTTACTGCTAAGAAACAGGTTTATCAGGGTTCAGTAACTTAGCAATATAGAGAATGTTCCATATTCATACAATGTCAGGGAAGCCCGCCCCGAATGCATCCTCACAGGTCCGGTAGGTGAAATTGAACAGTGATAATAAGTAAAGACAATAGTAAAATCATAGAAATTATGAGAGACAGAAGGGAAAGTAAAATGAAGGAGTCAGACATTTCACAGTAGCATGCTCACCTCAGCCCCACTTGATGGTCCACATGGAGAGCGAGCCAGAGAGAGCAAGTTTATTGCTAAGCAAGGCTTAAGTCTACTTAGGGGGTGTGATTACAGGTAACCACTCATCACAGGAAGGGGATGTACAATAGGCCTAAGCGTAACAGGAAGGGGATGAGCTAGGGGCACACATGTGACAAGAAGGGGAGGGACTAGGGGTACCCATGTGACAAGAAAGGCAGATCCTAGATTCATGATGGCGGCCTAACCTTGATCATCCTTGGGTTGGCCAAACCTCCCTGGGCTCTCCTATATGAAAGTAGTCTACTACTATCCTTATCTGAAGGGTGTGGACCTTACTTAGGGTGGGACAGATGATTCAATCTGGTTGCTCTAGATGGCTGCTAACCTGTAGGGAGAATACTGCTGACCTATTTCTGTTGACCTGCAAGTACATAGTCATTTGCCACGTGTAGCAAGCAGCTAAGTTTGGCATATATTTGGGGGAAACAACGTGGGAGGAATCTTTCTGTTTCCCACAATATGAGACCTACCTCTTGCATTTTTAAATGGGTGTATCGTGTGCATTCCATTGTGACTGTGTCAAAGTTTATTTAATGTCTAATTGGTGGGTCTCTAGCTTGTGATCTTTTGCTAGTAACAAATTGCTGCATTTAGATATATAATTCTGCACATCAGTCTATCTCTACGATGAATTCCTAAAAGTGGAGCTTATGGTTCAAAGTGAATGTGTACAGCAGAACCCTGAGCTCGATGCTAAGGTGATGCACTTGAGTTCCCAAATCAATTTTCCCCATAAGAATTGAAAACGAACCTTCCCAATACAATCACTGAAGACAAGGGTGTGCATAAGCAAATGTGGTGAAGAAACATGATGGGGCCCAGCTATCAAAAGATAAAACATCTGGGGTTTTAAAGGTTTGAAGGCAAACAAGTGGCCATCTAGCTCAGAAGCAACAAAACCCATATGAAAGAAGCACACCAGCCTGTGTGAACACAAGGTGTTGAAAGAATCAGGTATCAGGTATCAAAGAACCAAAAACTATATCATTGTGAATGAGAGGGAGTACAGATTGAGGGGGAGTCCATCTGTAGGCAATGGGATTCCCCTTACAGAAGGATCATAGGGAGCAGATGAACCAATTAGGGTGCAGTGTAGCAATGATAAAACATAAAACTTTCCTCAAGTTCTTAAATGTTTCTTCTCCCCCCCACTGTCATAATCCCAATTCTACTTTACAAATCCGGCCAGATCACAGGATGTACACTGGTACACATAGGAACTGGAAATGTGGAGAATCCAGGGCAGATGATCTCTTTAGGATCAGTGATGCGATTGGTAATACTTGAAGGGGGGAGGGAAGGTGGAGTAAAAAGGGGAACTGATTATAAGGATGTACATTATAAGGAGGTTTTCAACCTCCTCCCTGGAGTATAGACAATAGGGAAGTAGGTGAAGGGAGACATTGGACAGTGTAAGATATGACAAAATAATAATTTATAAATTGCCAAGGGCTCATGAGGGAGGAGGTGGTGGGGAGGGAGGGGGAAAAATGAGCTGATACCAAGGGTTTAAGGAGAAAGCAAATGCTTTGGAGAAAGATAAGGGCAACAAATGTACAAATATACTTGACATACAATGGATGTATGCTAAGATGTGATGAGACTTGTATGAGTCTCCAATAAAATGATTAAAAAAAAAAAAGAACCGAGGGGCTGAGCCCCGGTGGCACAGTGGTTGTGCGTGGGACTGCGGCCCACTGGGATGGAGGTTCGATTTCAGCTCCATGGAGCAAAGGCTGGGCCTCCTCCTCCCACCACCTGAGGGCAGTGATGGGCACCCCCCCCCAAAAAAAAAAAAAAAGAACTGAAAACTGATTAATCCAGTCTCAATCACCACGCTTTTGTTCTAACCTTGCCTTTTGTTTGTTTGTTTGTTTGTTTGTTTTGGTGGGGGAGAGGCATCATTGCCCTGGTGGGAGTAGGAAGCCCAGCCTTGCTCCAGGAGAGCTGCTGCTGGATTTGAACCGTCAACCCTGTGGACCTCAGTGCCGCACACAACTCAGCCCCTATCCTTGCCTTTTTATACAAAACATTAGACAGCAACGTCAAATTAAATAAGTTCAGGATTAAATGATATAATTTAAAAAAGAAACACAACATTAAAACGTTTTTAACAACAAGAGTCTGGCCCATCCCATGAGATCAATGAGGATCCGGATCTGTGGACATGGATGGGGAGAGGAGGTGTGGAGAGAGAGTCACTGTTTGGAAGTGGGATCCCCTTCCATCAAATCAACTGGTCGCTGCTTTTCAGCAGTTTTTTCTCTTCTTTGCCTTTTTTCACTAGGATCTGGCTGACTTTCTCTCTCAAAAAATATCTGCCTAATGTGGTCTGCTGTTGGCGTTTCCTTAATTGTTTTCTAAAAAGGTTTACTAAATTATCATTAACAACATTGATAGCATGGTTAAAACCAGTTCCTTATCATGATGATTCTTTTCAAAAAACTCTTAGGATCCATGTTTTCTATCTAAAAACAGTACAAAAAGCCACAAAAACTAAGAAAATGATAGCAAAACGCTGGAACAGAGCTGCGAAAGGTTTAAACAGCGCCAACTAACACTCACTGACCGAAACACCAACTATTTTTATCCAAAAATCAGTGCCTGGGGTTGGATTCCGATGTTTTGTTCAAGCTCCGATGCAGACTTTTCTCGACATTTCTCATTGAATGCTGATTATGTGGAGTACTGATGTGGTTGAGTACCAGGGTTCTACTGTATTTAATGAACTCTATTTCATTATCTTTGAGGTTATACATGCACTACTATAAAACTAGAGAGGCACAGAGTATATTCAGTGAAAAGTAGCCCTTTAGTCCTTCCTATACCTGATTCTCCTTCCCTGGAGAAGGCATTATGTGACTATTCCATCCTTGTGTTCCTTGCTGGGATAGTGCAGATCAGTGGTCCTCCACCTTCCTAATGCTGTGATCCTTTAATATAGTTCCTCATGCTGTGGTGACCACCCCGCCCCCCAAATAACATTATTTTTGTGGACACCTCATAACTGTAATTTTGCTACTGTTATGTATTGGGTCACCCCTGTAAAAGGGTTGTTCAATCCCCCAAAAGGGGTGGTGACCCACAGGTTGAGATCGGCTGGTCTAGATGCTTACCAATGTGTGTGTTCGCCCTCTAATCTCCTCCCCCCTCCCCCCCCCCCCCGTCCCTGTTCAATGCTTTGCTACTTTACTTAATCATAACAAACATTTCTGATATCTCTGGAGATTGATTTTGGAGTAAGACTGAGTTTGGGATTGAGTTATTTTCCCCTAGATATCTACCAGTTTCCTCTACACAGTTCACAGATTATTTCATCCTTTCCCCATTAATACGTTTTTGATTGAACACTCAGGTCTTGCAACTTCTCTCCCGAGGGATTAGGTACGTTTCTTTGGGACCTAGGTACTTTGTTCACAACTCTTCCCCCCGTCCTCCCACTGCTTTTTTTTTTTTTCCCCAAAGAAAGAGATTTTATTTATGGACATTGAAAGCTGAACTTGATTTTTTAATATGAATCTTAATATTTTATTGTTTTTATTACTGATACCGCTCAGAAGCCTTGGTGGCATATTGGATTAAGGGTTGGACTGTTAACTGCAAAGGTCAGCAGCTTGAAACCACTAACTGCTTGAGGAAGAAAAGTGAGCCTTTCTACTCCCGTAAATTGTTAACCATCGCAGAACCCCACAGAGGCAGAGGTGCTTTGGGCTCTAGGATTGCTGTGAGTCAGGATATACGGGAGGGCCGTGAGTTTGGGTGTTTGGGAATTTTCTGTATAAGAAAGTTACATCATCTGAAAAGAGGAACAATTTACTTCTTTCTTTCCATTGTTGGTGTATTTTTCCTTGGGTAATTGCACTGGTTAGGAATCCAGTGGAAGTATTCAGTCTTTTACCTTTAAGCAAAATAGTTTTTCCACAGAAGCTCTTTAGCTCAGTAATACAGTTTCCTCCTCCCTATTATTTACTTGGAATGTTTGTGAAGAATAAGTGTGAATTTCTTTTGTGTGTGGGTCAAAGGAGATGATCATATAGCTTTTTAATCTTATAAATATAATTACTAATTATAACAAATACTGTAAGTATATAATGATGGATTATGTGGATTACTTTTCAAATGCTCAACTAACTTTGCCCATCTTGGATAATTGTCCTTGTTAAATATATACCTATATATATATTATAATTGGCTGAATTTGTTTGGATTATTTTTCACTACAGATTTTTGCATATAGGCGGGATAACTGCCCCTTGAGGCGCTGCAGTGTGGCCAGCCTGCCATAGTTGTGTCCTTAGAGGGCAGAGAAGAGAGGGGCTACATCTAGGCTCAGGGGTCTGGTCTGAACCACCTGACTGACTGCTAGTCCCACAGTCCTATTGCACCTGCGAAATCTAGAGTCATGAGAAATTTTAATCTGTAATTTAATTATAATGTCTTTGTCAGTTTTAGGTATGAAGATACAGCTCAAATAAATACAGCTTTATAAAATTAGTTCCTTCAGTCTCTATTTCCCAAAGGGTCCATATAGGGTTGGTATTTCTTCCTTCATTATTTCATGTAATTCACCTCTTGTCAAATGGTGTGGGGATGGAGCCTGACCTCCTCTAATGTCACAAGAATAGAGGAGGAGAATGGAATTCATCAACAGAACCCAGGGCTGATTCCTACGGGGCTGACGTCAGAGGTGCCTCCATTCTCCAACTTTCTTACCAACTCTGACACCAGTCATCCCACGCACAGCATTTTCTACATCTCTGTTGGTTCAATAATTTCTTGAGATACCACACAGAACTCACAGACAATATCCATGATTACAGGGTTTATTGGGGGAAGTTCCTGGGCTACAGTATTGAATCAGAGATGTTTATTCTCAGGACAGCTTTTCCCTGCCTGCGAGTCAGTCAGCAGGGCTCTGGCCCTTGCTTGCTCAGCTACAAGGTCTCTTGGCCTCTGTCCTGCTTGGACAAGGTTACAAAGCTCTTTTAGTGCTGCTCATGAATGCTCAAAGAGCACTCCATTCTCTTCTAAGCCTCTGGCTCAAAGGTGCTCAGCTGTAGTTCTCCCAATTAAGTGCTGGTAGGCACCCTACTCTGCAAGTCAGCCTCCTGCTTAATGGCACTCAGCTTGACTTGTTCTGTGGACCGGGAATCCCACCTTTCTATCATATGCTCTGACTCACGGTCCTGTTGTTGCTGCTCTTTTGTTGATCCTTTAGTGTCACAGCTCTGTCTACTGGATTGAAGAGGTTCAGCATGGAGGGGTCTCAGGGGTCCACATGATATACACCACGTGTGGCTCTTCTGTCTTGATAATAGTGAGAGTCTTCCTTTTGCTGACATAGCTTATTTTATGCACAGCAGGATGTCAAAACCAAGCAATCTCCAAGTTTTCATACTCACAGTGCTGTTAACAATCACAACTGAATC
>PVJH01047981.1:0-11030 GCA_004026705.1 Nesogale talazaci | reverse complement strand
AACAAGCAGCCATCTAGCTCAGAAGCAGCAAAGCCCACATGGAAGAAGCACACTAGCATGTGGAATCATGAGGTGTCAAAGGGATGAGATATCAGGCTTCAAGAACTCAAAAGCACAACTTTGCATGCTCACTTTCCTGATATGATCCCTGAGGACAAATGTGTGCATAAGCAAATGTGGTGAAGAAAGCTGATGGTGCACGGCTACCAAAAGATAAAGCATCTGGGGATTTAAAGGTTTGAGTAAACAAGCGGCCATTCAGCTCAGAAGCAATAAAGCCCACATGGAAGAAGCACACCAGCCTGTGTGATCATGAGGTGGTGAAGGGATCCGGTGTCAGGCATCAATGAGCTAAAATTATATTATTATTAATGAGGGGGAGTACAGATTGGGGACTCAAAGCACATCAATAGGTGAGGTGACATCCTTTTGCAGTGGGGTTATAAGGAGGAGATGAGTCAGTTAAGATACAGGGTAGCAGCTATGAAATATGCAACCTTCCTCTAGTTCCCGTGCTACCTCCCACCCACTATCATGACCCCAATTTTACCTAATAAATCCAGCTAGATCAGGAGATGTACAGTGAAGTTGGAAAAATGGGAAACTTAGGATAGATGATCCATCAAGACTAGTAATAGGAGTGGTAATACCAGGAGGGTGGAGGGATGGAGGAATAGAAAGGGAGAACCAACTTCAGGGATCTACACGTAGCTTCCTCTCTGGGGCACAGACAACAGGGAAGTGAGTGTTGGGACACATAGTACAGTGTACAGGATGAAAAAATAATTTGTAAATTACTAAGGGTTCAAGGGGAAGGGGGGAGGAAGGGTAATATAGGGAGATGATAATGGGAGCCTGGAGGGAGGGAGAATGCTTTGAGAGTGATGATAGCAATGGGTGTGTAAAAGTGGCCTGCACACAACTGATGTTGTTAGGGATTGTGATGGGAGTTGTAGCGGCCCCCCAATAAAATGATTCATTTAAAAAAAAGGGGGGGGGAAGGGAAAGGGGAGGGTTTTTGTTTTGTTTTGTTTTAAAGAGGAGCTTGTATCAAGGGCTCAAGTGGAAAATGTTGGGAAATGTATGTGGAAACGTGTGCAAATGTGCTTGATACAAATGATGTACTGAATGGTGTAGTAACTGTCAGAGTCCCCAATAAAATTTTAAAAAAATAAAATAAATAAAATGGAAAAAAAAAAGATTAGTGTCAGAAACTTACAGGAAGCTTGCATTGTGTCAGCATTAACTCCAGGGCAGTTTTTGAGTGAGACCTATTTGTTCTATTGGTTTATTCATCATTTTCCAAATAGCATTCTTAAAGAATTTTGTCTCTACATTTCAATTGCTTCATTTTTATGTAAATTTGGCCCAGTCTCCAGCATTTTTAGTACAATTTAAGTCCAAAATTAGCCCTTGAAATTTGAAGTGATCATTTTCTTTCCCAATTTGGGGTTCCCAAGCCTATCAAGCTCCTTTGTTCCTGTAGTTTTTCAACTTTATAAACGTTCCCTAGTGACTTCATTCATTTTCACAGCAGCAGCCTTGCTTCTTCGGTACCTATGGAAATCTATCTTATTATCTCTTTAGTTTCATAATCAAAGTATATTTGTGGCTCAAAATATTGGTCTTAAAAATAAATGTTTAAAAATATCCCACTTGCAAAATGTAGATAACTAATAAATATATGAAATATTCACAGATATATCAATCTTCAGTTAACTAAAGAAAATAGTATTTCAGTTAAAAATTAAATACTAAGTGACCTCTGAGAGTGATGCTGAGAAAATTAACATGGATTATGTTTCCAAGATGTGCTCTCATTTCTCGTTATGTATTTGATGCAGGTAGGGGCCATTAAATCCATTCTGACTGATAGCAACTTTAAATGCAAAAGAGCATCACAGAAAAAGTTTACATACCTGTGTAACTTTTATATTTTGATTCTTTAGATACCTCATTGAGACCACAATTTTAAATAAAAATATGGTGTTCTCATATTTAAAGCAAGGGGCTATGGTTTAGATTTACCACTGAAAAACCCTATCAAGTAGTTCTACACTAATATGTAGTGTCACTTTGTGGTATGTGCTGACTGGATGGCAGTTATGTTAGTCCGGGTAGACTAGAAGAACAAATTTCAGAGACACACATATAGGTATAAGGAAAGGGTTTATATATAAAAGAAATGTGACACTACGAAGGCATCCCAATCCAGTCCAGTGCAAAGTCTTAAGTCCAATATTAACCCATATGCCCGAAGTCAGTCTATAAAGTCTGCTTCCGACTTAGGAAGTCACAGGTCAGTGGGTGCAGAATTCTGGCGCTGGCAGGGGTCTTCCCATGGCTCCTTGCTTCCAGGGCTCAGGTCCATCAACAATGTGCCACTCCAGCTTCAGAGGTCTGTCTTCATCAGGGCTAAGCCGTGTGGTCTCTCCACTGGCTACTACACGTTATGGTACCAGTAGTGGGGTACTAGAGGAACAAATCCTAAGATGGAAAGTAGAAGCTTGTTTGACTTGTGCCTCATGGTATTGTTACTTTTTTCGCTAGACAGAAGTCAGATATGTCCTTTGAGTTTACTGAGTTATTTTCTGGAAACAATATGGGAAGTTAAAGTTTTGATTATTTTGTGTGGAAGCTGTCTGTGGTTGTTCCTGTATAAAATGGATACTGTTAGTGTATATCTTGAGCTCAGGGGTGTGGGCCGCCATTTGAGTGTCTCAGAGCCAGTTCTGTTCAGGGACAATGGTTAAGAAGATCTGAATGCCGGACTGAAAGCAGGGATCTGTTTTGATGCCTTTTGAGACCTAATTCAATGTTTTTGTGTAAACAGTAGTTTAGATAAGGATAAAGATAAGCTTAATAAGTATTGACCTTCTGTTCTAAGATTTTAGTTTGATTTCTGATTATGCTCTTTATACTTTTTTTTCTTATGCCTGTTATTGTAAATATAAAGATGCATAGAAATGTTTATTGGAAAGTGTGGAAAGGGTTTGCAAATCCCGTTACCTCAAGCCAAGTATTGACCTCTAGAGGGTTTAAGATTTAGTGACAAAGATATCTCTAAAGAGATTAATGCCACCTTGAGCTTAAATGGGTTAGGCCACACCTGGAAAGAATTCACTGAAGAAAGTAGCCCCACCCAGTCTTTTGGAGTACTCAGGATACTTGTAGTCTGAGAGAAGGTCAGACTTACTGATAAAGAAGGATAGAGTCAATTTCCTTGGAAAATCCTTATTAGTGATTGTCTTCAAAAGCGAAGGAATCTGGAACCATGAAGATAATTCCTCTCTGGGTCTGAATGTTAAAGGAAACTTGTGGCAGGCTGAAATGCTTGTTAGGTAACCACCCAGATTTACTGCTTGTTGGTGAAAGCAGGAGAAATGTGGCAATAAAGAGTTGGGTTGACTTTGGCCACTGAGACCCGGGGACTTGGTTCACAGGAAATAGAGGAGAGTGGGCTAACTGGTCTGAAGTTCATGACCTAGCATGAGAGAGCTAGGCATGTTGAAAATTTGGTGGGACCTTGGTCTAAAGGAAGGCGACCAAGGGCCACCGTGGTGAGGCTAAATGGAAAAGCCCACATTGGGTTGACCAGAACCTGACCAGAGGAAGAGAAGCGATTTAAGTCTGTGACCTGGTGCATACCGTTGCTGACTTTATGGATGGCCTGTCCTGATTTGACTTTGCTAATGGACGCTCACTTCACAAGTTTCCAGCTAGAATGAAGATTCTTCATGTTGAAAGATATGATTGTTTCCTTACAGCACTGGATTGGTGTAAGTGGGCAATATAGAAATTAGATACCCAAAATGGGGGAATGAAGGCATTAGGTAGTTTGGCTTGCAAACTCTTATAAGTAGTAGAATATAGGATTATAGAATCAAGGTGTAGATATTTTGTAACTACAATTGTAAGGCACAGGATATCTATTGTTTTGTTCACTTATAGAATGTTATTTTCAAACGGTGATGACATATGTTGACTTATATGTATTTTAGTTTTATCTTGTTAGATATAAAATTATTTTATTGTTTATTTGAGAGTTACAGAGTTATGTGAAAGTATAAAATTAACAAGGGGTGGTCTGTGGCAGTCATGTGCTTATGTTAATTTTATAATTGAAATATAGGGGTGGAGTCTGGCCTGTTAATCAGGAGAAAGCCATTGAGTAGCTGATGAGGCCTCTGTGTGGGCATGACTTTCACCTGAGACTCCTGGGAAATCTCGTGGTATTTTCCTCGTGAAGATGAGAAGCTATCTTCCCCAGTAGTTGGGAGTTAGTTTCAGAGACGCCTAATCATGGAAAAGACAAGATGCAACATCAGAGAAGTTGGAGGAGCTGGTGGAGAGATCACTCAGCTTTGCCCTGATGAAGACAGACCTCTGAAGCTGGAGTAGCATGCTGTTGATGGACCTGAGCCCTGGAAGCGAGGAGCCATGGGGAGACCCCTGCCAGTGCCAGAATTCTGCACCCACTGACCTGTGACTTCCTGAGTCGGAAGCAGGCCTTATAGACTGATTTCGGGCATATGGGTTATTATTGGACTTAGGACTTTGCACTGGATTGGATTGGGATGCCTTCGTAGTGTCACATTTCTTTTGTATATAAACTCTTTCCTTATACCTATATGCATGTCTCTGAAATTTGTTCCTCTAGTCTATCCAGACTAACACAGCAGTTTACAACAGGAATATTGTCAGGTTCATACTGCTTCAATTGCTAAACATGGGCATAATTGTAGACCAATAATCTATGAATAATGGAATAATATAATTTCAATGAATTTTTGTTTGAGTTAGGAAATTTAAACTTTTCTTGCTCATTTTATTGTCTTTTTCATCATTAGTTTGTCAGCTATAGGATTGGTTATTGAAACCACACCATGGATCACTTGATACAATTTGGAAAGTCCACCTTGTCATTGGAGACTCTTTAAACAATAGAAATAGCAACTGTACATGTGAATGTATCCAGATGGAAAACAAAGTTGCTCATTAAATTAGTTTTTATCCAGATTGACTTCATCTGTGTAAAGTGATGATTGAGAAGCTTAATATCATCATTCTAATCAAGGCAGGGTCAATGTTAGAACACACTATTAATGCAAGTTCAAGATGACGCTAAACAAAAGGAAAACAAGCTCACATGAGTCAAAATACAATAATGAGTAAATCTCTTCTGAATATAGACCCCATCTCAAGAATAAAACATATTCAATACTATTAACCAGAAACCTGACACAATGTAAAATGATAAAGATATCATACACGAAGTCACAATCAATAAAAAGAAAAACGAAATAAGATCAAATGGATATCATGACATGCAGGACTCTGCTCTATAACAGAGAGCAGCTAAAGCAAAAGGAAGGAAACGGTTGAACAGAAATTTTCAAAGGACACCTTGAAAGTAAAGGGTATATTGAGGCAAGCAAAACCCTGGAGTTTGAGAACCAAAGGGGAAGAATACTTGGTATTTCTCAAGCTACAAAAACTGAAGGGAAAAAAGTCAAGCCTCATGTTGAAGTATTAAAGAATTCCCAAGACAAAGTGCAAGAAAGGGGCGTAGTCAGGGTACCAAAAATAATTGCTCAACATTCAACCATCGAGGAAGTAGCATTTGATCAAGAAACAACTCTACTGAAAGAATAAATCCAAGCAACATAGCTGTGTTTAGCAAGACCGAAGTTCTAGAAGGTGACAGGGTGTCAACTGAGATACAGGACCAAGCGGCTCTCTTGGGAGGTGTTTACTTATCTTTTTGAATGACTCTGGGAGACAGTTACCTGGCTAATCAACTGCAAGAGTTCAATCGATCTCCCTACTCAGAGGTATCCCAAAGAGCATAGCATTTATTTTGAAATATGAATACTATTGCATGCAAGAACAGCTCTACTGACAATTATTTAAAAGTGGTTGCAGCAGTTAGACAGGCAAATACCAAACATCCAACATAGATTCTGAAGAAAACGTGGGGTGCAGGAGATCACAGCTTGATGCCAGGAGATCTCAGCTGAAAGCAATGAAGTCCAGGAATGTTTAGCTTTGTCTTATTGACTATGTAAATGCATCCATGTCTGTAAACTCTAACTAACTATGTAGACTATCATGAAGAATCAGAATTTCAAGATATATCATTCTGCTCAGGTGGCACCTATACATAAAATAAGATAGTCATCAAACAAAAATGAGGACACAACATGGTTTCAACGTGGGGAAAGTATGTGTCAGAGATATTCTTGCACTTATTTAATCTATGTGTTCTAATCTGTATGTTTAGCAAAACATCTGAAAAGAAGAGGGTTGTATTGGGGCTGGAAAATAGCTCATTAACAACTTGTGATATATAACATACTTTCTTGCTAAAAGAAAAGGATACTTACTAAAGACAATCAAGGACAAAAGCTTTCTCTCTTCGTATGTATTACAACTCAATGTAAAGATAGAAAAACTCCACACAACTAAACTAAGAAGCAACATTGATAAATGAAGAAATGATTGAAGTCATCAATAATTTTACTTTACTTCTATCCGCAAACAACACTTTTAAAAGTGTAGTTCATTATGCAAAATTGCTTTAAATGACCCCTTTAGAGTATGACAAGGATGTCACTTTGAGGATAAAGTGTGTTTTGACCCAAACATGGCCTTTTTAGTTTCCTCACATGCTTGTGAAAGCTGGGTAAAGAATGAAGAAAAAATTGTTCCTTTGAAATATATTGGTGAAGAATATTGAATACTGAATATTGAATACATTATGTACTGTCAAAACAATAAACAAATCTGTCTTGAAATAATACCCATCTTGTACAACAGTTACTCTCAGAATGTCCCTTAGAAGGAAGGATGACAACACAATGTCTCACACACTTTAGCTACATTATCAGGAAGGACCAGTCTTTAGAGTTATATGTATCATGTTTGGTAACATGGAGGGCCAGCACAAAAGAGTAAGAGATGCATTGGCACAGTGACTGAAAGACTGGGCTCAGAGCTGACAAGGTTTGTGATCCTTCATTCCCAAGGATGGAACAGGACTAGGCATTGTTTCCTGTTCTTCCGGATAACCTGTTTGTCACTGAGTCTATTCAGACTTGTCATGACTCTATACAGGGTTTTCAAGGCTGCAGATTTTTTAAAACTGAGTCAACAGTCCTACACTTTGTCAATAGCATCAAAAAGGCCTCCCTTGGTTATAATAGGGCCGCTATATATCTGAGCAGATTAGATGTCACATATGACAAAAATTGTTCACTTTTTAGAAAAAAAATTAAACAATATGAGATGTTACATAACCCAAGTCCATAAATACACCCTAACCCTTTAGATGAGCTCCAAAACATCTAGCTGTTTGTTAGAATATAAAATTTTCAAACCCTCTTTCAGAACTGCAATTAGAAAAACTCTGCTATGATATAACTGGTTACAAGGTTTTGTTTTATCACTTTACAGAATGAATCATTTGAAAAGCTTTGTATGGAGATTTATCAGTATAACAATTAAACCTTATTGAAGCAATGCTTTACATTTTACAACAGCTGTTGTAATGAACTGATAACTTTAAATTTTGATATATAGTCTTAAAAGTTATTTAATCTTTTTTGTTTGTTTTTAAATCACTTTATTCTGGACTCATACAACTCATCATAGTCCATACATATATCCATTGTATCAAACACATTTGTACATTTGTTGCCAGCATCATACTTAAAATATTCACTTTCTACTTGAGTCCTTGTTATTAGCTCCTCATGTTCCTACTTTCCTTGCACAAAATCCTTGATTGTTTATAAATTATTATTATTTTTTCATGTCTTGCACTATCAGATGACTCTCTTCATCTGCATTTCTTTTGTCTGTGCACCAGGAATGGGAATATATGTAGATCATTGTGATTAATTCGCTCTTTCTCCCCCACCTTCTCATTACCCTCCTGGTATCACTACAACCATTATTGTTCCTGAGGGCCTTATCTGTCCTGGATTCCCTTTGTTTCCAACTCTCATCTGTACCTGTGTATATCATCTGGTCCAACCAGATTTGTAAGGTAGAATTGGGACCATGATAGTTGGAGGAATGAAACATTTAAGAACTAGAGGAGAGGTGTATGTTTCATCAGTTGTGTTGGTTCAGATAGATTTGAGAAACAAATCCATAGAAACTCTTATGTGTATAAGAAAGGTATTTATATATTAGAGCAACTGAACATTGAGGAAACCTACCAACCCCGTCCAGTTCAAGGTCATAAGTCCAATACTAGCCCATATGTCTGGCACATATCTATAAGCCCTCTTCAGAATTATGAAACACATGCAATGGCACAAGGACAATCAGGCTAGTGAGTGCAGAGTCTTGTGAATCCAGTGGTGGTAGAAGCATCTCAGTGCTGGAACGGCCATGTCTGTGGCTTCTCAAGCATCTTAGCACTGGCAGGGGTTTCTACTTGGCTTTTCCGACTTCGGATATCTGCTTCCATCAATGTAAACCCACGTGGCTTCTCCTCCAGAATATTTCACAGGAAGTCAACCTTGTGGCTTGTCAGCAGAGCATCTCCAAGAGACTGAGTCCTAAGTTGTTTACCTCCTAGGGGGAAATACAGCCAGATTTCTCAGAATTCTCAGGAGACATCCATGCCCACACAGAGGTCTATTATCTATCTCCAGATTGGCAGGCTAGACTCTACCCCTAAACTCTTCCCCTTCAAATTGACACCAGATAAGTGACTGCCATGTCAGTGCTATGCTGCATCCTGACTCACTTGCCTCCTTCCCATGACTCTTCTGTACAGGGATGTCCAGATGGGCTTTGGATCTACAATACGCACTTGCCCTCATTCAAAACTATGTGATTTTTTTTTTGTTCTCTGATGCCTGATACCATCAATACCCCATGATCATACAGGTTGGTGTGCTTCTTCCATGTGGACTTTGTTGCTTCTCAGTAAGATAGCTGTTTGTTTATCTTCAAACCTTTAAGACCCCAGAAGCTGTATTTTTTTATAGCTAGGCATCATCTTCACCATATCTGCTAACACTCCCACTTTGTCTTCAGCAATTCTGTTGGAAAAGTGAGCATCATGAAATACCAGTTTAATAATACAAAGTGTTGATGCATAGAGGACCAATAGCTGTCTGGACCTGTTTAATCCTAAATCTATAGATATGTGCAAGTTGATCTATTTCCCCACCATCATATATAAACATATTTATATGAGTACATGCTCATATTTGGACTCTATAAATGTCATTTGCCTCCCAATTTTTCCCCTATTTTCTTTACAAAAGTTATTTAATCTTAAAGCTCTACAGTAAAAAATATCTCTAAAAAGGTTATTGGAAAGAATCCCTAAGGTGTATAATTTTGCATTGTGTATATGTGTGAATGTAAGACCAAATTTGTATTTCTAAAATGCATATGCCCCTTTAAAATATATTGGGAGAAAGATGAGGCTTTATACTCGTGTACAGAGTTACAGTCTCAGAAAGCTACTGAGGCAGTTCCTACATCATCTATGAATCAGAATGGATTCAATGGCACTGAGAGGGATATACATAATCCACATCCTGTTTAGACTACATTGCACATGATATCAAGAGAAACAAATCCTTGGAGAAGGTTCTCAACCTTGGACCAAGAGCAACAGAGAAGAAGGCTCGGCACAAGATGGCTTGAGCCTGTGATTGCAACAATGGGATCAAACATAAGAACAATCATGCGGGTGGCCTAGGACTGATGGTGTTTTGTCTTATTGTAGATAGGGTCATTTTGAATCAGAACCAACTTGATGGCACCCATCAACAACATATATACCTACACACGTCTGCACAACACAATCCTCCCCCAACTATCATGATCCCAATTCTACCTTACAAATCCAGCACGACTGGAAGGATGGGAACTGGAAATTCAGGGAATCCAGGACAGATTAATGCTCCAGGACCAGTAATGAGAGTGGAGATACCAGAAAGGTGGGGGAAGGTGGGGTAGAGAAGGGGAGCTGGTTATAAGGATCCACACACAGCCTCCTATCTGGAGGATGAACAGTGGAAGAGTGGATGAGGAGAGACATTGAGCAATGCAAGAGATGACAAAATAACAATAATTTATGAAATATCAAGGGTTAGTGAGGGAGAGGAGACCAGGGAAGGGGGAGATGAAAATCTGATGTCAAGGGCTCAAGTAGAAAGCAAATGTTTTGAGAATGATGACAGCAGGAAGTATGCGAAGGTGGTTGGCACAATATATGTATGTATGGATTGTGATAAGTGATGTATGATCCCCCAATAAAATAATTTCAAAAATACAAATTTCAAGAAGGGATACTATGCTTAATTTATTTTTTAATAATACAATTTATATAAAGACTATGAAATCAATTTCATACTAGAGTTTTTATATGGATAAGGACAAAATACATTCTTCTAGTGATTCTGGTCTCCCATAAGAGACAGATTTGCACTGAGCTCCGGTGGCGCAGTGGTTGTGCACGGGACTGTGGCCCACTGGGATAGAGGCTTCACAGGAGCTAAGAAAAAAAGCCTTTGACACTCCAGTTATTTAATGTTAATCATTGATTTAGACAAGGAAACTATGTAAGGTTGGTTTATGAACAAAATAGCATGAAATATTTGAAATAAAATTATTGTATAAAGAAAATGATGCATGCATATTTAAAAATGTATGATTTCACTAAGATGATTGGCCAAAAAAAGAAAAATCAATGACTTTAATGTGTGTCATTTAGAAAAAATAACAAAAATATTATTTGCAATATGATGTGGGAAAACATATATAGCTAGAGGGAAAAAAGTTTATGAAATTTTACTGAGTTCCAAGGGAAGAGAGCTGAAAATGTTTAAGAAGATAAATGTCTGTGTGTGTGTGCGTGTATGTGTGTGTGCATGTGTGTGTGTTGAGTTATTAAAGTCAATGTAATCTCAAGAAAAGTTCAAATAGGATATTTGATTAGAGAGAACCATGTGTCTAAAGTTCGCAAGTCAACATGTAATATTTGTATACTAAAGAGG
>PVJH01047980.1:0-11030 GCA_004026705.1 Nesogale talazaci | reverse complement strand
CCCCATGTTTCCAGCTCCTGTCTGTACCAGTGTACATCCCCTGGTCTAGCTGGATTTGTAAGGTAGAATTGGGATCATGATAGTGGGTGGGAGGAAACATTTGAGAACTAGAGGAAAGTTGCGTATTTTATTGTTGCTATACTCTACCTTGACTGGCTCGTCTCCTCCCTGCGACCCCTCTATAAGGGGATGTCGCTTCTCCTATTGATGGGCTTTGGGTTCCCAATCTGTACTCCCCTCATTTATAATGATATCATTTTTAGCTCTTTGATGCCTGGTACCTGATCCCTTCGCCACTGAATGATTTTTTTACTGTGAGTTAGGAGAGGGTATTTTACATTTCAGGAAACCCTGTAGTTCTGCTCTGTCTTATAGGGCTGCTGTGGACTGAAGAGGAGCTGGTGGCATAGTGGACTCCACACTGCACCGCTCTCCCATGAGGTCAGCGGTTCGAAGCCACCAGCTACTCCACGGGAGAACCAAAGAGCTGTCTGCTCTTGTAAAGGTCTCAGAAACCTGCAGGGGCAGTTCTGCTGTGACCTCTCGGCTTGCTGTGTGTCCGCCTGGCCTGTCGGCCGTGAGGGATGAGTTCAAATTGGCACTCAGCTGCGAATTGAAAGACTGGCCATTGGGACCCTAAAGATTGCATTCTTGGGTTCAGTTCATAGGATGGAAACTCTGTGGGGCAGGGATACTACTGGGATACTTTGGGTTAGAATCCACTCGTCTAACACATGTGGGTTTGACCTTAGTTAGCCGTCCCTCCCCCCACTGCCCCACCTTCAACAGGGGATCGCCTGGCACCCCTCCCTGGAGTAAGCCTCTACTCTGCAGACAGACTCCCCCATCATCCCGTGAAGGAGGAGCGGGCCCAGGGAAAATCTGGTGCGTTGCTGACCTGAAAGAAAGCAGCAGCTACCGATTGGGGGTTCAGTGGGCCGGGCTGTGCAGGTGGGGAGAGTGTTTCCCGGCCCACCCCGAGATAGCAGGCGCTGGTCTGCGGGGTTCCGTCCTTGGAGGAAGGGGGAGAGCAAGGAGGAATGGCGTCCTGTGGGACCTGCCCGTGGAGGTGGCTCCATTGCCATCACCCGGGAGCAGGGAAGGGCCGGAGCACGCCTGTCTCCCGCGCTCGGGGTATTTTTAGCTCCAGAATGGTGTAAAGCGCCGATTGAAATGCGCCGTGGATAATGATAACTTCCACAGCTGAGCCCTCGCCGAGGACATCTGCGCCGATGCTGTTCAAACACCGTCCTATCCGCCCGGGGTGTTTGTTTTCCTTTTGACAGTGAGACGTGGTGGAGGGAAAGCGGGTGGATTTCACGATCCACCAGAAGGCGATTAAAGTGGGTCAGGGCCCAGCGTTTGCCCTGACGTCACGCCCTGCTCACCCCGCCCACCTCCCCGGGGACGCTTGGGGCCCAGGGGCAGCTGGAGCCGGGCCTGGGCAGACACCTCGGCTCCCTCCGGTGCCACCACGTGGTTTCCTAGTGCTGCTGCCGCCACAGAGGCCACAGCGGGGGTTGGGGGTGGCGTGAAAGGATTGAAGTGTATTTTCTCGTCTGGGCGCTGGCCGGATACATATCCTGGTTCCTCGGCTCATTGCATAGATTCTGGCATGGCGCCTGCGACGTCCACATGTGCATGTGTCTGTGTCACATGTGCTGTTTCCGTAGCTCAGAAGTGTTTCCATTTTAGGGTGAAGTGACCAGATTTTAACATTGGTAAAGCGGGACACCATTGGCGTGGGGGACGGCCTTACCTAGCTTGTCATGCATTCTTTCCAAAAATCAGGACTTTTTAAAAACGCCCCAGGAAAAATTGTTTAAGATCAGGACTGTCCCGCCAAAAACAGGACGTCTGGTTCCTTTGATTTCGGGGCCATCTTATCCAGGCCTGGCCTCCTGCCCATCGATTGCTTGTGCTACGGCAGATTAGATTATGGAGGGTGAAGACATTCCATCCACACGTTTCCTCACCACCCTCACGTGGACCGGGCAGGACAGAGGAAACACGCCCCTCTGGGTTAAAATCTCTACAGAAGTTACAGTTAGGTGCCCATTCTGGCCTACAGCGGCCCAGCGGAACACACTGCCCGGTCCTGCGCTGTCCTCATAACTGTCACCTTGCTTGAGCCCACAGGGGCAGCCCCTATGTTCACGCCGTCTCCGTGAGGGGGGCCTCCTTGTCTTCTGCTGCCCCTCCGCTTGACCAAGCCTGGTGTCCTTCTCCAGGGTAGACAGCCTCTCCTTGCTATTGCCGAGCGGCCGGCGGGTGTGAACCACGGGCCTGGTGCTGAGCAGCTCACTGTGTGACCCACTCCTGCCGCAAGCGCTCCATCCATGGGTGCGGGGTTAGGATTCCAGTGCCGATTTGGGGGGGGGGGGGACACGCTTCAAATCCGTAGAGCCGGCATAATGACATCCTTTTATCGGGTACAGGAGAGGTCACCAGCAATGCTTCGGTGGTCAAAGCCATCACACAGGTCCTGCCTGGATGGTTCCAGGCACGGGGAGCTCACTCCTGTGCCTCTAACCCTTTTCACTGAGGAAGGTGGGATGCGTGCCGGTGCTTCCTGCTAAAGTGTCCTTATGCTAACTTTTAAAATGATGCATTGAGGCTGAGCCCCGGTGGCGTAGTGGTTGTGCGCAGGACTGCGGCCCACTGGGATGGAGGTTCAATTCCAGCAGTGGGGCTGGGCCTCCTACTCCCACCACCGGAGAGCAGTGATGCCAAAAAATAAATAAATAAATAAATAAAATGATGCATTGAGTACACAGTGACAGGAGGGCATCAGTTTTACATTCAACAACCCTGACACGTTTTGTTTCAACTCATCCATCGAGGTCCCTTCATCATACCATCACCTAACCCCATCCCTCTGGGTGTCTCCTGTATTCAGACCCTCTGAACTCCGTCCTGGAGATTGCTGCCCGTTTGATCGTAAGTGGCTGGTTAGTCACATGGGGGAGAAGGGAGAGAGTGAGTTCAGTTCTAGACCGTAGGGTGACTAGGGCCGGCGTCTCTGGTTCTATCCTCTCTAGCCAAGCAGTCACACCGATCTCTTCTCATATGGCTTTGTTGCCCCACGTTTTCTTCCCACGAGATCCAGGACCTTCTGATGCCGTCATGGGGCACAGCATGGTCTTTGCCCTTCTCTTGTCTGTGGATGGCTGCGAGGCAGCAGCGTGAGAAGACGAGAGGCCAGGTGCCTGTCCTAACAGCCTGTCCTCTTGCAAACTACAACCCGGGGTCCTTTTGAGTTCTCGTCGCTCACTGCGATCGCACGGTGCTGTCATGATAGGTAGGAGAGTCCCTGGCTCATGCAGTCTGCCACACACCAAAGAATTGATGTTTCAAACCCAGCCAGAGGCACTGAGAAAGAGAAGCCCGGGAGCTGCTTCCTCGGAGATGACAGCCCGGAAACCCCTGTGGGGCCTGTCCCCACTGTGGCACATGAATTGTAGACTCAATGGCTACGGGTCTGCTTTTTTGCCTTCTCTGGGTGGCACAGCTGTTTAAGTGACCACCGGCTGGAGGGTTAGCGCAATGGGAACCCACTCAGGTGGCTCGGAAGAAGATCCTGCTGATCTGCTTCTGAGAGATTGTTACTGCCCCAGTGTCATATGTAGCAACAAGCCATAGCCCCCTCGTGAGTCAAGCTCAACAAACTTATATAGGGTCTCCAAAACCATAAATCTTTTTTGAAAAAAATCTTTGGGGCTGTTACAGCTCCTATAACATTCCATGTATCCATTGTATCAAGCTTATGTATACATATGTTGCCATCATTTCTTTTTCTTTTTTGGGGGGGTGGGGCATCACTGCCTCTGGTGGTCGTGGACACTACCCAGTGCTGCTCCTGAGAGCCGCTGCTGGATTTGAACCGCTAAGTCCGCGGGCCGCAGTCCCGCACGCATCATCATTTCTAAAGCATTTTCTTTCGACTCGAGTCCTTGGTATCAGCTCCCCTTTTCCCCCCACCTTCCCCGAAACTGTAAATCTTTTCGAGAGCAGACAGCCTCATCTTTCTCCCTTGGGACAACTGATGAGCTTCAACAGCGGCCCTCACAGTGAGCAGCCCATTGCCTCAGCCACAGCCGGGTATTGTGGGAAAGTTTCCCTGTGGCTAGATCGGGTCAGTCTGTATGCATTTTTCCTGGCTTCACCGGTGAAGAAGTTCAAAGAGGGAGAAGGGGCCAGAAAGTCCCCACCTTGTGCCTTCACACAAGTGTTACATGCCGTCTCTGGCCGACGTGCTATTTGAAGCCCAGCTCAGACTCGACTCCTCTTCTGAATTCAACTTCAAATGAAGGGGCGGCCCCCACCACTTCTAGCACATGCCTTTCCTTCTGACTTGTGATGTGCACCCCCATCCAGCTCCTGGGGGACAGGCTTGCTAGCTAGCCTACCGCAGAAGGGACGCCTCCCCCACTGCTGCTCCCTAGGCTCCATCCTGGTGCTTCCACACTGGGCACATGCTCAGTATGGCTGGGTGGAAATAAGTTTCAGATTCCCACTGCCTCGTAAGGCTGTTGTCTCTTTGGATGAAGTATGATAGTTCTCGGGCCACGTGTTTTACTTATTACGAGGTCAAGCGTCGGCGGACGTTTTCAGGAAAAGACTCGATGAAAAACATCCAAGAGTTGGTTGGTGGTGCACCCTGTGTGGCTGTAGAGGAGCAGTCATGGTAGATGAAGTGCAAGTGAAGGGCATTGGTGTGTCCTCGTAAAACTTTATTTACCAAAGCAGGCCGTTGGCTCAAATCCCCCAGCAGTGTCCCAGGACCCAGCACTTCCATGCCTAAGCCCAGACCCAAGAGAAATAGCTCCACTTGACCCCCGGGTCTCCCTGGGCAGCCCAAATGGTGACACGTCCAACTGTAAGCCAAAAGGTCGGCACTCTGGGTGCCTCAGCCCACAGGGCTGGTGACCTGCTTCCAGGGTGCCAGCGCCTTAGGAATCCTTGTGGAACCGCTTCTCAGCCTTTTGGCTAAGATCAAGAGTAAGGAGTCCCCGTGGAGCTGGGCTCAACTCTGCAGACACTGGACCACCACCAGTCAGTTGGCATAGTAGTTGTGGCAGTCATGTACTTTGGTATCAATTTCATGATTGGGAGTGTAGGGGTGGAGTCTAGCCTGTCAATCTGGATGTAGCCAATGAGACCTCTGTGTGGGCATGGCTTTCTCTGAAAATGACGGGCAGTCTCGCAGTATTTCCCCCAAGGAGTTGAGAGATCATCACCTCAGTCTCTGGGAGACAGTCTACGGACAAGATGGCACGGTAGCATGCTATAGATCCTGAGTCCTAGAGACTGGAGGAGCTGGAGGAGAAGCCACATGGGCTTTCCCTGATGGAACCAGATCTCTGAAGCTGGTGGAGCCATGTGGAGACTCCTGCCAGTGCTGAGATGCTTGGGAAGCCATGGAGAAGACAGATGCTTCTATCACCACTGAATACACAAGTCTGCACCCACTGGCCTGTGATTGTCCTGGTGTCATTGCATGTGCTTCGTGAGTCAGAGGAGACTTTATAAACTAGTATCGGACATAGGGGCTAATATCGGACTTATGACCTTGGACTGGACTGGGTTGGGATGCTTTCTCAATGTTCCATTCCTCTTGCATATAAACCTTTCCCTTATATCCATATGCATGTTAATGAAATTGTTTCTCTAGTCTACCTGGACAAGCACAGTCGTGTTGCCAGTCCCCAGAGGACGTGTCACAGGACGTCCACGGCAGTGCCGTTTATAATGGTCCCAGTACCAACAGAGAGGGGAGTGGACAGGCCCGACGTGGAATGCTCTGTCGACATTCAAGTGAACATGCTGTCTGCAAAACACAGGCACACGTCATCGATGTCACGCTGGATCGAGTCCCAGTATCCTGACCCAGAAGATGGCACCCTGTGATCTCACTTACATCAAGGCCAAAGATGGCGACTGTGTGGGGAGGAGGGATGGGCGCTTCGTGGCTTCTGTCTCTTCATCCCACTGCTGGTTGCCTGCAGGGGGTGGGGGCTGTTGTTCAATTTGGGAAGCGTCACCACTCCGTGTACTGTGGGTTCATGGACTTTTCGGGATCGAGGTACGAGCTTGATGTTGAGTCAGCGCTGCCTGGCGGTGGTCCCGAGTGTCTCAGAGCAGGCTGCCCATAGTCGTGAAGACAGTGGCAGCAGGCCACCCGGTCTGTTTCCAAGGCGTCTCTTGCTGGGCTCAAGCCGCCGGACTTGCCATGGGCACCTGAGTGTGTTAACCTGGTCGTACCACCCAGGACCCCGCAGTGGTGCTTGCTGTGAACTCACGAAAGGTCAAGCCCTTTGTCCCCACGGCATCTGCAGAGCCCATCAGCCTCAGGGCTCCAGGGCTCTGGCTGGGGTTCTTCCGCAGCAGCCACCCTCCAAGGACCCACAAGTGTGGCCCTTTGCCCTCTGAATGACACCACAGGAATGCTGTCCCTTCTTCCCTCTGCCCCTGACCCTCACCAGGGAGGTGCGCCAGCCAGCTGAGCATTTTACAAGTGAAGTTGGCATCGCTGTTTCCCCCCTCCCCTCCCTGCTATATCCCCCCCAACCCCCCGCCTCAGTTTCTCTCCCTCAGAGACTTCAGCCCCGGGCCGTGTGGTCTCTCCTCCGCAGAACATCGTCGCTGTGGGAGCCGGCTTCTGCGACGGCCTGCACTGCGGGGACAACACCAAAGCTGCGGTCATCCGCCTGGGCCTCATGGAGATGATCGCCTTCGCCAGGGTCTTCTGCAAGGGCCAGGTGTCCACCGCCACCTTCCTGGAGAGCTGCGGCGTGGCCGACCTCATTACCACCTGCTACGGCGGCCGCAACCGCCGGGTGGCCGAGGCCTTCGCCAGGACGGGCAAGGTGACTGCCCCGCCCACTGCCCTCCCTGCACCCTCCAGGCTCCCCGGTGGGTGTGTGCACATGTGTCAACGGGATGGACAGGGTGCTTGTGACCCTGATTTGGTTCCCTCCCCACCCAGAAGCTCTGGACTCCTGTGTCCTGGCCTGCCACAGGGCCTCCCCCCGCCCCCCCACCATGTGCGTCTCAAAAGACACGATCCTCTCCGCATGGACCACACGGGTTTCTCCAGCCGTGCTCACATAACTCCCAGAACTTTTGTCTTTAAGACCATTGAAGAGCTGGAGAAAGAGATGCTGAATGGGCAGAAACTCCAGGGACCCCAGACGTCCGCAGAAGTGTACCGCATCCTCAAGCAGAAGGGGATGGTTGACAAGTAAGTTCACCCCACCACCCAGGACCGGGGAATGCCCACCCTCCCGGCCCCTCTCCTGGGGGCCAGCCCCCCACAGGTGCGTTTGGACCTTGGCGTGTATCTGCCCGGCAGCAGACACCTGCCCATTGAAAGTGAGTGTCTGCACAGACAGCAGGCCCGGCTCGGCCTCGGAAGGGCCAGAGTGGGGTTCTGGCTTGTTTGGCGAGAGCTCCATGCCGTGGCTGGCTAATCTGTAAGACTTGATGTTTTCTCTAAAAAGATGCATCCCTGTCCCCAAATAGGACGCGGTCCCACAAAGGAGGACGAATGATCCAGCTCCTGCCGTCAGGAGTGCCCTCTGTTGACATTTGGTGGCCATGTGTGTGGATGGATACAGAGCACACTTGTCTGAGTCCCTTTGAGTCCTAAGGACTGTGCCTGGAGTCTCAGTGTGAACCAAATGGTTACTAATACACTAGGCGGGTGCTAACTAGCAGCTTGAGTGTAGTCAGAGGCCCCTCAGAAGAAAGGGTTGGTCGTCTCTAAGGCAAAACCAGACCCCCAATAAAAAAATTAAAAGGCTGACCCAAAGAAACCAACCTCACTGCCATCAGTGCCGACTCCTAGGGACCCCACAGCACAGCGTCAGATGGCCCCGGTGCTTTCAAACTCCTGGCTCTGTGAGTCCGGTTGGCACCGCAGTCACCAGTGATGATTTCAGTGCTGCCGAGACCCCATTACCCTTCCAGGTGGCCGCGTGCTGCAGGGGAGGTTGATCCGTGGGGCTTCCTTCTACCTGAAAGTGCACCCCCCACAGCACCACAAAAGCTGCCCAGCCTCTCGTGGCTGCTCCCCAGCCCCACCTGCCCTGCAGCTCTGAATGCTTCTGACCAGCCTCCCAGCACCCTCGAGGCATCTTCTGTGTGGAGCCCCTCAGTGCTCCCATAATCCTCCTTGATGGGGGCAGTGGGGTCGCCTGGCAAAGCAGGGAGCCGGACGCTGGGGGGTTCTGTGGAATGCTCTTCTCCCGGAGCTGCTTGGCAGGTTTGGGGCAGTGCCTGCTTTGAGTGCCTCTGGCCCAGTCCCCTTCATCCTTCTTGGGCCAGTCTAGTCCGCCAGGCCAGCTGGTGCCCACCGCCTCTCTCGGCCTCTCCCCGTAGCGCAGCTCAGCCCTCGTCTTCCGGGGGTGAATTTAATCAGACATAGACTTCCCCATTGGAAATGGGGGTGGACAGGGCATTCATCTTCCCTCTTTAATTTCCACTTTCCTTGGCAGAAATGGAGGTCTGTTCACCACTCTTCAGAGATGAAGAAGCCCCTCTAACATGAGACACAGAGGAAAACCCCTCCAATGGGCCTGGGCTTCCCTACGTACTTGGCAGCAGTCGGTGGGGCGTTGGTGGGTCACGGGGCTACTTTATGACTAAGCAGTGTGTATCAGGATTTTATTGTTAAGCCTTAGTTGCAGTAAAGCCACAGGGCCAACAAGTCTGTCTTGGAAGCAGTACAGTCAGGATGCCCCATTGCAGTGAAGATGGTGAGACTTTGTCTTCTGTCCCTGGGGCATGTTATCCGCACAGGCCTGTCCAGTCCCTGTTAAGGGCATCATGCGTGGTAAAGCAAAGGATCTTAATCGAGAGGAGGACCCTCAGGGAGAGAGATCGACCCAGGAGGCTCAAGCAGAAGGAGCTGGAGTAAAGTGCAGGACAGGGCAGAAACACGTCTGTGGTGCACGCATCATTAAGGGCATCTAGTGACGAGGTTTCAGGCCCCCGCCTTGTGTCAGGCCGCTGGCTTTAATGTAAGTCGTCGACCGCTCACCACGGACCACCTGTGCGCCCAGCTGCATTAGACATAGATGGCACAGGGCTGTGGGGCATGTGAGACTGGCCTGGAGTCCATGAAGCTGATTCAGTCACTCCAGCCCCAAGCCATGGCAAAACTCCCTATACTTTAATATATCCTCGGAGCTAGATATTTGTTGAGTCCATCTCTGTTGACAGTAACTATAGACACAACAGAGTGAAGCACTGCCTCGTGCGCACGGTGGCCGGAGGGTTCTCTTGTCCTGGCCCCTCCCACCGAGGGTTACCTTTGCTCTTCCACTATGTCACCAGGCTTGATGTCTTCCCCTGTGACTGATCCCTCCCGACGGCCTTTCCCAATGGGCCAGGCAGGCGATAGTCCTTGCATTGCGGTTCATTAAGAGTTTCCGGGCTGAGCCCCGGTGGCGTAGTGGTTGTGCGCGGAACTGCAGCCCACTGGGATGGAGGTTCAATTCCAGTGGGGTTGGGCCTCCTACTCCCACTGCCGGAGAGCCATGATGCCCACAAAAAAAAAAAAAAAAGAAAGAAAAAGTTTCCACTGGCTCAATTTTGGACAGTAGATTGCCAGATGCTGGCAAAAGCTGCCATGGATTTGGGAAACGCCGGGGCAGGTCTTCACCACGGCATCCCGGCAGCGTGCAAAGCCCTGCAGCAGGACAGACTGCCATCGAGCGGCAGACCCGCCATGACAGTCTCACAAGGACCCCCCCCCCCCCAGTGCCAGTACTGTTTTACTCTCCTCCAAGTACATTGTTGTCAAAGGCCTCGAGCAGCTAGTTTCCCAAATGGCCTGTCACCGCTCGAGGTGGGTGGGGCTGTGTGTTTTGCATGTTCAAAGGCTTCGTTGAAATGAAGTTCCTTCCTTACGACAGTCCTCAGCCAGCTGTGTGCTGGGGTGCAACTGTCTTATCTCGCAGTGCATGGTGAGCCCACAACCGGAACCCTCCTCCACAAGCCCTGGTGGTGTAGTAGGTACATAGGGGGCGGCTCACCATGAGGCCAGCAGTTCAAAACTACCAGGCAGGCAGAGAGACAACAGGCGTGCTACTCCTGTAATGAGTCTTGGGAAGTCTCAGGGCAGTTCTACCCTGCCCTATTGGGTTGCTCTTGAGTCAGAATGGACCCGGTGGCAGCGAGTGGGGTGTGGTTTTGTGCCCTCGTCCCCATCCTACTTTCCCTTGGACCTGTCCACCTCCCGGAAGACAAGGCCTAGCCGCGCAGCCGGACTCCCGGTGCTTTTGCTCACGTGAATCTCTCCACAGTCACGTGCGGTGCTGTGCGGCTGCCTCATGGGCTCCTTGGGAGGGCTCCTTTCTAGAGAAGGGGGAGCCCTGCCTCCAGGCCATTTTAAACTCACCCTGCAAACCGCTTCATCAAGTGGCAGAAACCAGCACCCAGGCCTGGCCAGGTGCCGGACACTTTCTGAGGAGGACCACATGCCAACCCCCTGCCAGGATGCCCACAGGACTCCGTCTCGGGCCCTGCTGGCGCAGCGAGTTATACACTGGATTGCTAACCACAAGGTCTGCCGTTCAAGCCCAACAGCCACCCCAGGGGAGAAGGAGGCGGCGGCGTTCTGCTCCTGTAAAGATTCACAGCCCTGTGACGGCTCAGCCCTGGTCGATGGAGTCGCTCCAAATCAGAACCCGCTCCGGGGCAGTGGGATTGCCTGCTCTAGGTCCTGCGCCCCGCCCTTGGGTCAGGGAGAGGGTGATCTGTCCCCAGAGCTCCGGGATAGAGGGTGAAGGCGTGGAGAGGGGCTCGATGGGTCCCCCCAAGCTCCTGCGCAACCTAAGCCAGATGTCTGACCTTGTCCCCTTACCTTTACTTCCCACCCAGGTTTCCCTTGTTTACAGCAGTGTACCAGATCTGCTATGAAGGCAAGCCGGTGAAAGACATGCTGTCCTGTCTGCAGTGTCACCCAGAGCACTTGTAGAGAGACCCGGGCCCCTCCGCCGTCGTCGGGGCATGTTCTGCCTCTC
>PVJH01047979.1:0-14304 GCA_004026705.1 Nesogale talazaci | reverse complement strand
AAAAAAAAAGAATTAAAATGAAATAAAATAAAAGAACCAACTAAGAAAAAAAATACCCTTCTATGCAAGTCTCATTAAGATGCAAATCTGAAATAAAATTTTTTACACTTGAAAAAAAATACAGAAAGACATTAATTTTTTTTCATCACTTACTACTCAGTGCTCTAGGTGGCCTAAGGGATAAGCTAGAGAAACTGAAGGTGGCCTCTTAGCATGAGCTTGAAGAGTTTGGGGCCCAGTTGATACTTCATTTTCATCATGTAAATTTGGCATAAAATAGCCTCTTTAGCTTTTCCTAACCAGGACCATACTGGCAAGAAAAGTCTGGAAATACAATTCAACTTTTATTTAGTTGATCCCATATTTTGAGGTTAACTGCCTTAAAATAGCTCATGACCATGGTAACCCATGAGTGCAGAGAAGGTTTTCAAGAAGTAGGTGACCAGGCTTGGGTGGTGCTTCGAGGGTGTCAACTAGACACACCTGGGTGAAGTCGCTGTGAAGCCAAAACTATCGCTCAACGTGGTGACACCTATTGGGGACTTGTGACCTTTTGTACAAGAGAGAGACCAAGTATAGATGAGTTGGGATTAGTTTTACCCCTTCATTCTGCTTGAGCTGAATCTTGTATCTAGTTCCTTGAGCACCCATCGCATTTCTTGCTGATCCCAGGAGCCATAGGTGATTCATTTGGCTGACTTCTCATTTATTGTCCTCTGCATCAACCGACCTGCACCCCAGAACCCTACCCCACCTATCTACACTGCACCCTACCACCCCCTCAAAGCACTACACACTTTGTCATCCTGATTCAGGCTTACCAGCTTCCACAGCCACACAGACCAGGAGAAAGAAGTCAGCCTTCAATCAGGCTGAACTTAATGACTTTAACAACTGTGTAAAATGAATATCTTTCTATATGCAAACATATACAAGGGTCAATGGTTTTACCTCTCTTGAGAATGCAACCTAACACATTTGGTACTGGGAGTGGCTCTACAGAGACAAAATTATAAAGATAATTTTTCTAAATTGGTTCTCAGGACGAAGTAGGCCTAAAGGCCCTGAGAACTCTGCTTCTGTCTACCCAAGAATGGGTGTAGGTTACTATTAGCAAAGAGGACACTGTTATCCATGGCGTGAAGTGGCAAAGCTAATAACATAGCACTACTGATAAATCAAGTGATGGTGAGAAGTAGGCTCTGGGTGATTGCATATTTGATGTCTTTCTAAAATTTTGTCAGGATGATATGTCCTCCAATAGACAAACTGGTCAAGGAAATAGATGTACTCAGCTTCAGAAGCTTGGCTTAAAGGCTGAGTAAGATTTGTTTTGTTCAATTATAAAATATAAGATGAAAGAAAATGGGTTAGTGCATTTTCGGTTGTACAGGTGTTAGCAGTATCATGTTAGATGCAAACATGATTTTATTTTTTTGTGAATTATTTATAAATTAGATATATGGTGTCAAGTTCACAAGGGATTGTCTGTGATGTTTAGGATAAATTTCAAGTAGACACTCCTGGGTGAAAGTAGGGGTGGAGCCCAATCTATCACTCAGGTGGCAGCTTTATGACACTTCCTTGCTGGTTGGCTTTTTGTGTAAGAGAGAGACCAAGCAGAGTAGTCAGAAATCGACAGTGGATTCATTTGATGAACTTTGAATTAATCTCTGCACACACTAGCCTGTGACCTCTGCCTGCTCCACTGCTTCAGTCTGCTTCCTGTTTTCTACAGTTACACGAGTAGGAGAATCCTGGACTTTGCTACTTCTAAAAATATATACACCATTTCTCAAAATTAATTTCCTATATATAAACCCATATGAGTGGGACTGGTTCTTCTTTTCCAGAGACCCCAATCTAACAAAGCCTGTCATCTAAGGTGCCTCTGACTGGGTTCAAACTGCCAGGATCATCACTGGCAGTCAGTGCACAACAATTTCCACCATTCACAGATCCTGAACCATTAGAAAGCCACAAAATATGCTACATACATGAATAATAATTATAATAGAACAATAACAAGCACATAGCATTTATTACTTCTCTAAATAGCTACATCTTATTTTCTTATTTTAATTCTCACTATCACTTTCTGAACTAGGTATAATTAGTAATTTTATTTGGTAAATTAATATTCTGTCTTGATGGACACATAGCTTGCAATTGATAGTCATGGTTCACACTTAAAGATTCTACAAAGATTCCACTTTTCACAATATATTTTACAGAATAAGATACATTTAAACAGAGAGTTAAAATCCTACTGTGTTGAACGTTGAATATTTGTGGATTTTTTCCAATGGGTATCTTAAAGAAGTAACACATAGCTGCACACTATAAGACGCTAATAATTGTACTTCCTTATGAATTAAGAAAGACTCAAAAGACCCCTAAATTGAACTTGATATTGTTGTTGGGTGCCAATGAATCAACCCTGTGTGAAACAATGAAACACTGCCCAGTTCTTTACCATTGTCATTATAATTGCCTTACCTGAGCCCATTGTTGCAGTCACGATATCATCCCATTTTGTCTTCCTCTCTCTCACTGACCCTCTCCTTTACCAAGCATAACATCTTGCTTTGGAGACTGGTCCCTTCTGATAACCCATTTCAAGTATGTGAGACAAAACCTAGCCATTCCTGCTTCCAAAGAGCGCTCTGTTTATACAGTCTTTAAGGTAGATTTTTTTTTTTCATTCTTCTGGCAGGCCATTGAACAAATTTTTCCTTAAAGCTTAATGCTAACACATTGGTTCTTCTGTGGATCTCATCATTCATTGTACAGCTTTTACATGAATTAAAAGTGATTGAATGTATCATATCTTGATCAGCACAAGAAGAGTGTGGAGGACGTATCTCACTTCATCCAGCAACACAGGGAGGAAGGGGAATCCAATTCCACATTAGTGCAAGCAAATCACTATGCGGCAAAGGTCAGATATGCCTCCATCCTCAGATCTTTTATTTATTCTTTTCTAACACCAACTGCCCCTACCCATGACACTATCTCTCTGCTGGATTTAATGACCTATTGCAATGCCCATACACAATTAGACAGTATTCATAATTATAGGGATTTGATAGGGGATAGCAGGTTCCAATTTAGGATCATAAATATTAAGGGTATAGAAGAAGTTATTTCATCCAAAGTGCTGCTTCTTAGATGAACTAACAGGTACATCTCTCTTTGGTCGTGGCCCTCTCAGTCCTCTGGCTGTTGGCCTCTGCCTTGCTTAGGTGTTACAGATTTAGCAATGTCTTAAGATACTCAGCTATACATTCTTTGAACCAGGAGGTCCCTCCATCTTGTGCTCAGGTACCACCACTACTCCATGAAGGATTTCAGGACCTATTTGTGACTCTTCTTTCTTAACGATTGTGACACCCTATCCATGCTTCTGAGATGGATAGCTTTATACCCACGAGAAGGATAAGACTGATCAATCCCTATGTTAGAGTTCCATGTATCTTATTTGCCTGCTCCCACCCAGTCATTTGATTGAATTCACAAAGACTATGGGTATATGACCATATCAAGTAATTCAACTGGTACACAACCACCAACAGCTTACTCCAGAAAATGAGATATTTTCTTTTTAACACTTTAAAAAGGTTTTGGCAGCATATTAAATCAATGCACGACATCAGCTAATTTCTTGGACACTTCTTCCGTTGATGTTGAGGGTGAATTCAAATCAAATTAAATCCTTGACATCTTCAACATTTTCCCTATTTCTCCTGATGTTGCTTATATAGTGTTCCAGCTGTGAGAACTCCAGTTGGTTGTCAACTCCAAGTCATAGTCACCTTATGTTGAGATATAATCCATACAGAAGGCTGTGATCCTTGATAATCATCAACAAATGCTTCAAGTCCTCCTCGTTTTCAGCAAGCACATTTGCGTCATCTGTATATCAATCCATTGTTGATAAGCCTTCCATCAATCCTGATGCCATGCTCTTCTTCCCACAGCCCAGTTTCTTTGATTATTTCTTCAGCAAATAGATGGAATATGTGTGGTGAGAGTATACAATCCTGATGCACAGCCCTTTCTAATTAAAAATCACTCACGACGCTTTGTTCTATTTGAATGACTGCCTTTTGGTCTATGTGCATGGTTTCTTTTTGAGAGGGGGGAGGGCATCACTGCCCTCTGGTGGTCGGGGAGCCACCCAACACTGCGCCTGAGAGCCACCACTGGATTTGAACTGCCAAGCCCGTGGGCCACAGTCCTACACTGAACCACTTACGCCGCCAGGGCTTAGCCCTATGTACAGGTTTTACATGAGTGCAATTGAATATTCTCAAATTACCATTCTCTTGATGTTTTCCATAAGAAGTTATGATCCACAGAGTCAGTAAAACACAGAGAAACATCTTTCTTCTATTCTGTACTTTCTGTCAATATCTTTCATACATCAACAATTATATCCTTATTCCTACATCATTGAAATCTGCTTGAATATGCTCCCTGTTGATGCACTGTGCAGCCATTTTGAATGATTTTGAGCATAAATTTACTTATGCATGATATTTGTTATATCATTTGATAAATTTTGAATTTTTTTATATCATACCTTCTTTAACATGGGCACAAGTAGCTCCTCTAGTCAGTGCTCTCATTGGTCAGTCAGCTATTTGTCTCTTTGGCATTGATGAGTGAATGCTTCCAGCATTGCTTTGGTTTGTTGTAACATTTTCATTAGTATTCTATCAACTCTCAGAGTACAGTTCTTCATCAAAACCTTCAGTATAACTTAGCTCAAGAAGGCCAAGTAAAACATGAAATGTGCAAAGATTTCAAGTTAGAAAACCAAAAGTGAAGAATACATGCTACAAAATTCTAGCAGGAAAAGACCTGGGGAAAAGTTCTGCCTGGAGTTTTAATATTGAGAGGTTCCCTGGATAGCAGTAAGGGTGACATAGGGCTGGGCAATCTTGTGGTCTTTTGTGCCTGTGGGTGCTCTGGGCTGGAACTGACACCATTTTAAGAAGTTTTTGAGGGCTGAGCCCCGGTGGTGTAGTGGTTGTGCGCGGGACTGTGGCCCACTGGGATGGAGGTTCGATTCCAGCTCTACAGGGGCAAAGGCTGGGGCCTCCTACTCTCACCACCTGAGGGCAGTGATGCCTAAAAAGAAAAGAAGAAGTTTTTGAATGAGAAAGATGATATTGAGACTTCTGGGAAGATGGCAATGAAATAGGATCCCCTCCCTAGATCTCCATGAGTGAGCTACAGTAATCAACAGATTGCCTCCTATAGATGTTTGTCAAGAACTTGAAAAGACCTATAGCAAAAAAAAGACATAGATAAGGTAATCAAAGGACTATCATCTAAAAGGTTCCATTCTGGATGGCTTCACAGGAGAATTCTACCAAGCTTTTAGGAAAGAACTGATACCAATTCTATACAAGTTCTTCCAAAGCATATATAAGGATGGTGAACTTTCAAACACATTCTATGAATCTAGAATAGTGCTGATACCAAAACCAGGCAAGGATCCCACAAGAACAGAAAATTACAGGTTAATATCTCTAATGAACATCGATGCAAAAACGCTTATCAATATCTTGGCCAATACAATACAAAAGTATACAAAAAAATCCATCATGACCAAGTGGGATTCATTACCAAGGATACAGGGATGGTTTAACATCTGAAAATCCATTAACATCATTCTTCACATTGAAAGGGAAAAGGATAAGAACCACATGATAATATTGTTGCAGAAAACGCATTTGACAACATATATTACCCATTCCTAATTTAGACACTCAAGAAGATAGGAGTGGAAGGCAATGATCTCAATGTAACTTCAGCTTAATATGAAAAGCCAACAGCCAGCATTGCAATCAATAAAGAAAAGATGAAAACATTCCCATTGAAAAAAAGAGGACTAGGGCTGAGCCCCAGTGGCGTAGTGGTTGTGCGTGGGACTGTGGCCCACTGGGATGGAGGTTCAATTCCAGCAGTGGGGCTGGGCCTCCTACTCCCACCACCGGAGAGCAGTGATGCCAAAAAAAAAAAAAAAAAAAAAGGACCAGACAAGGATGCCTCTTGTCTCCATTTTTATTCAACATAGTCCTCCAGGTCCTAGCTAATAATATAATGAAACAAAATGATATTAAATGTATAAATATGGGGAAAGGAGAAGTGAAATTATCATTATGTGCAGACATGATTTTATATACTGAGGATCCCCAAAGGCGCCACAATAGGAGCATTGGAAGCAATAGAGGAATATGGTAGAATGGCAGGATTCAAGATCAACAATCAGAAGTCCATTAGATTACTATGTACAACTATTTCACATGAAAAGGGAACAAACCCAGAATTAGCAAAGAACACCTATGAAGAAGGGTAACATGGAAAGGCTTGCATTACTTGACTTTGCAACTTATTACACAGCCACAGTTGTCAAAACAGCATGGTACTGGTATAATGAGATTCTCAGGCCAAAGGATAAGAACAGAAAATCCAGAAATAAAAACAGCAGCATACTAACAGCTAATTTTTGATAAGGAACCCCAAAATACCAGATGGTGTGTTAGTCTGGGTAAACTAGAGAAACAAATTTCATAGACACGCATATGGATTCAAGGGAAAGGTTTATATGCAAGAGGAATGCAACATTGAGAAAGCATCCCAGCCCAGTCCAGTTCAAAGTCATAAGTCTGATATTAGCCCATATATCCAATACCAGTCTAGAACATCTGCTTCCAACCCATGAAGTCACAGGGCAGTGGGTGCAGAGTCCTGGCGCTGGCAGGGGTCTCCCTATGGCTCCTCGCTTCCAGGGCTCAGGGTCCATCAACAGCATCCAAGGGTGGTAGGGGCAACTCAGCGCTGGGAGGGGTCTCCACATGGATTCATCAGCTTCAGAGGTCTGGTTTCATCAGGGTAAGGTCATGTGGCTTCTCTTCCAGTTCCTTCAGCTCCTGAGACACTGCCATCTTGTCTTGTACATAGTTCGTTGTCCCTGAGACTAACTCCCAACAACTAGGGAGATAGCATCTCATCTCCATGAGGGAAATATTGCGGATTTCCCAGAAGTCTCAGGAGAAAGCCATGCCCACTCAGAGGCCTCATTGGCTACTCAATGGCTATCTCCAGATTAACAGACCAGATTCCACTCCTACATCTCAATCATAAAATTAACATAAGCACATGACTGCCACAGATGGGAAGCAAATGCCCTATACAAAGAAAAGGTAATGTAAATAAAGCAGAGAGAGACATGGAGATGTTACTTTGACAACTTTGAAGATGGAGGAGTGGGTCAAGACTTGAGCAATGTAAAGGAATAAAACTTTATCAACTTGAAAAAGCAAGGACACAGTTTCTCCCCTAGAGCTTCTGGCAAACTCAAGACCCCATGACACTTGCACTTTCTCTCAGTACAATTGATTTGGAATACATGGTCTCTGGTGCTGTAGAAGAAAACATTTATGTTGCTTTAGGGCACCCAATACTTTTTTTTAACAGTCATTATGGGAAACTAAAATCCTGATCTCAGCATGTGTGGTACAGTGCCTGTGACATTGAAAGACAGGTAACAACACAAGAAAGAAAGAAACTTTATAGTTTCTCATTGCCTTTCCAGTACACCTGACATACTGCTTCTTTTCTTCCTCTGTACTTGGGGGCTGTCCTGGGCAGGCAAGTGCCTCATTTATCCAACCATAACATATCTAGACATTGTCAGTAATGAAAGTCAGAGTGCTAAAAGGTAGAAAGATCTTACTGACAAGCCTTATATTACTTGGTGTTGGCCACAGGTATTTGAAGCTGGCTGATTATCATGCAGGGATCTGGGGATACTTCCCTGAGATGCTCTTGCTGGGCTCCCTGTATTGCAGTTTCTGTGCAGGGGCATTGTCTCTGCACAGGCTATTCTTACCTGCAACCTAAGCCCCTTACCATGAGGGATGACTTCCCCCTTGGGGGATGATTTTCTTTGGTAAGGTGTAAAGGCACTAACCATTCTAGTTTGGTGGAAATTGAAGAGTCTACCAGGATGATAGACATTCAGTACAAGCATGTGAGATAATACCAAGTAAACAGTAATAGTTGCTCACCATTCAAGACCTCTTTTCAACACTATAAGCCCAGCTTCATCTCTGTACCAACATTCAGCCTCTGAGAAGAATGCACTTCCACTACTAGAACTTCTCCAACACAGTCCTTTACTGCCACTGATGACTCCAGATGATCTTTCCATGTAGACACTCGCTCTGAGTCTGGTCCCGAGATAGATGCGAGTAGATTGTGCTTTCAAATGCTAGAGAAGTCTCCTCACAACTCATAACTGGACTGGAAGTGAAGGAAAGTGAGAAGAAAGTATTCGTTTTTCCAGTATACACGTGGGATTTATGCTCACCAGCAAGGCTCATTAAATCTATGCATTATTTGCTTTGGAGTGTTTCATCAGATCACACAATGGTGCTTGCTATGTCTTTGCCAGTGCTGTGTAGGCACTCCCCTCTGGAACGTGAGTCTCTGATTACTGTATTTTTATCATAAATTTTTTGGACCAGACAAAATGGATGGCAAATGTTCAGATTTTAATTTCATGTTGTATACGACTATTAACTGCAAAACAATTTAGGACAAGAAAGCACTTATGAGGTACAATCAACCTGATATAGCAAATGCTGTTTCTGTATGTCAAAAATCACATCCAATTTAAGTGTAAAATGACAACCCATTAATATATTTCCCATAATAGATATAACTTCCTTCTATATAAATAGGAGGGGATTCCCACAAAGCTATGTATTTAAATTTTTTTTACAAACTCTCTTATCCCCTTCAACGTACACACCATTACACTTAAAACATTTGTCAAATACGTGATTCCCTTCTTGGAAACATTTTTTCAAACTCATCTGTTTACATGGCTGACAGTGCCTCCTTCATTTTTTTCTTCACCTCTTTTTGTATTATCAAATTGCTGTCCTTTCTTGTCCTTCTTCATTCAAAGATGTCACAGGTAAAAAGGCCAGGTGACTAAAGCATGTGGGTCAAAAGAGTAATGCTGGCTTTTTTTTGTCCCACACTGGCACACTGAGATGCCTTGTGGCAGAACCAGTTCCGTTTCTGCCATAAATCACACACTCTTATGCTATCTTTGCAGAGCCTCTCAATAGAAAACTTGACTAATAGACTGACCTTGTTGAATGAACTCCAAATGTACTACAAGTGGACATTTTCATCCATTTGGTAAGTTGACAGATGTCCGAAACAAGGTTGTTCATCAATTGACATTTCACCTTTTTGAAACAAGAAAACCAGCAGTATACTTGAGTTTGTCCATAGCGCTGTCCATGCAAGAAGTGTTCAATTTCACAGCAGAAAAAATGTCAGTTTCTGTGGCATTTTTCTTGAGCGGAAAACAAAATTTCGCAGCCACACATTATTCTCTTAAATCAGCCATTTGAGTGAAACTGCTTTCACGAAGAAATTCACTATGATCAGAGAGAAGCTTTCCAGATGGCGAATTCCTAGCTGCTTGCCTACTGGGAAAATATGAGTACCATGAAAGCTCTGTCCATTGGACCTTTTTTCTTTTGGGGTGTGTGGGTGGTATCCCTGTGTATAACAATATATATACACACGATTTATAAAGTTCTTGTAAAAGAATATCTTAGAAACCATCTGTCATCATTTCCATCTACCTGTCCATTTCACATTTATCCATTTTCTGCCCGAGAGTGAATGGAAGGTAGATTGAGGGTTGCCTCTTGTTTTTTTATACCCTCTATCAAAAAAAAATCTGTCTTATCACCATCAAGATGATTCTAACTCCTACTGGCCCTGTAGTACAGATTAGAGCTTCTCTGGCTTTTCCAAGACTTTAAATCTTTATACTGGAGTAAAAAGTCTCATCTTTACCCCAAATAGCTACTGATGCTTTGGATCCACTGACTGCAGACAGCAGCTTAGATCATCACCCACTGTGCCACCGTGACTCCTTTCCTAGGTTCTGCTCCTACTTTTGCCCACCAGCTAGATTGAGCCTTTAAAAATTAAGGGGATCAAGTCATCGCCCCATGCTGCCTTTCTTTTTGACTCACCATTATATTTAGAATACGTCTGCATATGCTATGGTGTAGAAGACTCCGTGTTGCATTCTGGCTTGATTTATATTTTCCCCTCAGCACGAGCCTTCATGTCCAGGCTGTTGCACTTTCTGTGAAAGGGTCTGACTCCCATGCTAACTTCACGTGGGCTTCTGAATAAAAGGTACCTTTCCATAAAAGCAACAAGATAAACGCAGCACAGTGTTTTAAACACACAAAAGAAACGTTGAACAATATCCTGAAATATTTCTCTGTGTTTTGCCCTCATCTGTCCTGACGTATATCGGTGTGGGGCTATCTCTATCTCACAACACCCCATACTGTATGGGTGGTCTCCATCAAATGATCCATCTAACCCACTCACCATTGATATCTATGTTCACATTGGCATTTAGGAAACCCTTGAGTTTAATTTATTAACATTCTGCTTTGGTGGTAGTAAAGTCTTACACATCTCAAGCTGTTATATTATGTACATTATCTTTTGTGTGGTTGTTAGAAGTGTGTGAATGAGATCCTTCAAGAGGGGGAGCATGTGAATGGACCTGTGTCTCCCACGTGTGGTCTCAGTGCACAAAGGGGTTATAGTGCTATTTTTTGGACTGAAAATTCATGCATTTTTATTTATCTGTAGAATGTACTAGGGTACAGATATAAATCTTAGTTAATATCTTTCATTTTTGTCCACACGGAGGCTTCAAGTAATGTCTCATCATATGAGGGAAGAGAGAATCAATGTTGCATTTGTACATCCCAGGATTCAGACACACACTATTGACTCTGTTCAACACAAGATTAACATTCTTCCACTTGTTAAAGATTGATATTGCTGTTTCTATGTGGTGACTCAGATATGAAGGGACTTCAAAAAGTCACAGAAAATCCATTATCTTTTAATTCAGTGACATGTTAATGCCTGCCCCCCCTGCCCCAGTATATTGGACATGTTTGTCTCCCACTCCCACCCTCACACTGATGGCAATTGGAGCGATGTTTTTGCAGTTGTTAGATGCCATCTTTTACAATGCATAGCAAGCTTGTGTGACAGATGAGAAGCGCCCCACAGTTTTTCCTAGAATTTCCAGAAGCACATTCTCAGGCCTTTCTCCCATGAAGTTACTGGTTGGGATTCGTTAGCAGTTGAGTGCTTAACTGTTTAAGAGTAAGACTTTTAAAAAGAGAAAAATGGAAAAAAGAAAATGTGGACTAACCAATTGCCTGGTGTACCTGCTCTGCCTTATAAGTGCTACGCAAGGAAGAGGGAGGGACTTTAATTTGTCAATTATAAAGACCTCAGAGAGAGTATCCTCCAAACTGGAATTGTGCTGGATGGAGCAAGCCTTTCTTTGTTGTTTTCTTCCCCAAGAGGCAAGCATTGAGCAAATCACTCTGAGTTAGTGCACCCAGCGGCATTGCCTGGGAAGGTTCTTTCTGATCACAGGGAATTTTTTTGTGAAAACAGTTGTGCGCGAACCTCATTTTTTGTGATAGCAAATTTAAGAGAACAGTGTGCGGAGATGAAATCTAGTTTCCTGCTTGAGAAAAATTCCACAGAAACTGTTAACATGATGAACACAGCTTACAAGGACAGTGTTATGGGAAAAACTAAATTGTACTGAGTGTTTTTCTTGTTTCAAAAAATGTGAAATATTGATTGATGACAAACCTTGTTTGGGACATCAGTTAACTCCCCAAATGGAAAAAAATGTAAACTTATGGTGCATATAGAGTTCATTCCACCAGGTAGGTCAGTCTATTGAGAGGTTCCGAAAAGATAACTTCAGACTGTGTGACCACAAAAAAGAAAGATTTGTGGCAGACAGGAGACTGATTTTGCCACTGGGAATATCAGTGTGCCATTTTGGGGCAAAAAAAAAATAGCATCCCTCTCTTGCTCACCTGACCTTTCTCCTTACTACTTCTTTTTGTTTTCACAAATGAAGAAGGGTAGGAACGGACATAGGTTTGATGACATAAAAGAGGTGATGAAAAAAAATGAGGGAAATACTTTCAGGCATTCAAACAGAGGAGAATGGAATCACAGATTTGACAAATATATTAAGTGCAATGATGAGTACTTTGAAAGTGATAAGATGGTTTTGTGAAAAAAATTTTTTAAATATATAGCTGTGAAAAAATCTGTTTTTTGAGAGTCCAGTGTGCAGTATGTGTGTGTGCATAGAGTCCGTACCTGATTTTGTCTTACTGTGCTCAATATCACAGAAAATCCAGAGTTGACTTAATGTGAAGAGCAACATCACAGATTTTAACTTTGGACTGCCCTGACAGCATCTTGGGTTCGGTCCTAGTTATCGAGTACTGTTGTAACATCAGGAGCCCTAGTGGCAGAGTGGGCTGTAAGGAATGCTGCTAACCACAAGGGGAACCGCCAGCCACGCCTTGGGAGAAAGATGAAGCTTTTCAACTCCTGTGAGGTTTTAAAGTCTTGTAAATTCAGAGGGGTAGTTCTACAGTATTCTATTAGAGGGTCACTCTGAGCCAGAACAGGCTCAAAAACAGTGAGGTTTTTGTTTTCTGCTATAACGTAAGTACGAGTTGGCAGAATTAAAGAACATAAATTTAGGTAGGATTAAGGGCATTGGTATGGGGTGGGGGGAGGGGTCCTGGTGGTGCTGTGGACAGGTATTAGACTGCTAACAGCAAGGGTAGAAGTTAAATATCGCCCATTGTTCCCATGAAGACTTCTAATCTCAAAAACCCAATTAGGATCACTTAGAGTAGGTCTTGACTCAATCACAGTAGAATTGATCTAGGGGAAGACTCCTCCATGGACTATGGTGAAGAGCTTTAGCTCAGATTCCCAGGCATTCCCAGTTATTTGAGCAGTTGATTTATCTAGGTTAAGCTTGTTTCCTCAGTGTCTGTACTGACTTTTAGGGAGCCCTAGTGAAATGCTATGCCCTGTCCATCCAAAGTCTAATTTTGGGATTCTTTGGGGACTTCATTGCTAGGCTCCCATCATGTTTCACTCTGGTGTGTGTGCAGAGGATCAGACCAGGCAGAATACCCCCACCATGTCTCGAGTGCTGTCTCCCTTAGCTCTGTGAGTTAGAGAGGGGGTCTCATATCTTGTGGTGGGGTCAGCCACGAGGTCCTCTGTGTGCATTGGCTACTCTGAGCAGGAACTTCATCCTCAAGGTTTCAACCATATCCTTCTTGCATGTTCAAGTCCACAACCACAAACTGGTCCTGGCCAAGGCTTCCCCCTCCAACTAGACATTTAGTTGATAATTAGAAAATCTGACAGTCTTATTCTATGATTGTATTGGGATTTTTCCATTTAGAGAATAATTCTAAAACGGAATTTTAAAAATGAAATAACAAACAAACAAAATCCTTACTAACTGTGCTAACAGTAGGGGGGGTCCCCAAAGGGATCATTTTCATTCATTATCATTTTAATAGAAAATAACCTTTCCTCAAATAAAGTCAATAGACAGTCAGACCACTGCAAAATTTAGAATTTCTCTCTTATGTTGAAAGGATCAACTTGGGAGTGGAGGAGGGAAGAAAGATCCGATCACATGGTGGTGGGGACCTATGATCTTTCTTCTGATGCAATTGATATTTGTATGTTTTTACCTGTTGTACTACATGCCACAAATAGAAGTTTATATTGAGAGGCAGAAACGGAGATGCAGAACAGAAAGAGAATTCAGCCAGGAATGTAAAGTTGAGAAAGGTTTTATTGAGGCAGGGAAAGAGCTCCTGGGAGGATAAGAAGGGCAGAGAAAGGGAAGGGAGCACTGTGAGCTCCTGGGTGGTCGACCCAACTGATGACAGCACCACAGATCTTCTTTTTAAGACATCGAGCTACCTTGCAAGATGATTGAACCACATTATAGAAATTGGCATAAGCAACTTCATTTTTTGAAGAAGAAGAAAAAAAAGTAACACTTTAACCTTCTCCAAAATTTCGGGAAGCCAGAACTAGCAGATGGTCAGGAAAGACAACCACAAAAATGTGGGGAACCCTGATAAGAACTGGCAAGAGGCTGCTAAAGTTCCAATAATGTCAAAGAATCAACCAAATTTATGAAATAAACACAGGTTAGAACTGGCCTTTTTAGACAGCTAGGATCCAGGGACCATCAACTCCTGTTCTCTCCAACTTTATTCTTGTGAATACACTGATGAAGGTAATGCTTATTGGGACTATGATATTAGAATAATGATAATATATGTGAAGAGTACT
>PVJH01047978.1:0-10990 GCA_004026705.1 Nesogale talazaci | reverse complement strand
TGAGATCAAACAGGGGTTCAGACATACTAAGATTATATGAGGAAGACTGAACAGAAAGAGCTGGAGGGCAGAAGCTCTTTACCGGCCTGCTCAGTAGTTGATAACTCAGAAATCCTCAGCTTCATTGTCTCCGGACTCCAGAGACCCAGCCCCCTCCCCTGACTCCATCAGTGTGGCCCACGTCCCTCCCATCCCTTGCTGCTGAGAGGCAATAGGGCTGCCCTTCTTGGCCAAGCCCAGCCTTTTCTTGTGAAGAGCTCTGTGACCTTGAGAAAGAAACATCCAGGGAGCCTGGGCATCCTCCTCAGAAGCTGGGTGAATGGCCCAGGCAGGCTGTGCCCAGGAGTGAACACTGCAGGGTTGGCAACACCAAACCGGGGCTGCCCATGGCACGGGCTCCATACCCAGCCATCTGTCTCCCACTTGGCTTAGGGCCTGTTTTGATGAGCTGCAGTCTGAGCATCTGATGCTGTGGCTGGTCCTGGACTACTCGGCAGATGTTGTCTACGGCCTGGATGTGCTGGTGCGAGCCCGTACAGGTGAGCGGGCCCAGGGGCGGGACCGATCTAAGGTAGGGCACAGATGTACTACAAGGTGCACTGTAGGGGTGCATGTGCATGCATGGGCATGTGCATGGGCACCACAAGGTGTGTTCAGGGGGATCCAAAAACCTAGATTGGATCATTCCAACCTCTGCCTGTGAGAACGCAGGGAGAGTTGGGTGCCCCAGTAAGCTCCCTCCACCTCAGTCCTAAGTCAAACACCCACTTCTGGTCTTCCTTCCGCCCACTAGCTGTGTGCCCTTGAGCAGGTCAAGCTGTCTCAGTGGGCCTGGTTCATATCCCATGGGGCATAAGACCACTCACCCCGACCTCTCTGGACCTGCTGGCCATTTGACCGTGCAGTAGGCAGAGGGATTCCATCTTGGAGTCTGCCTTTCTGGGCAGTCGGAGGACCTGGGACTTGTTCCTCTGTGGCCTCTCGAGCAGTTTTAACATCCCAAGAACTAACCAACTAACCAGTGAAAGGAGTCCCTGTCTTGGCTGCTAATTCAGTCAGGGTGGAGTGGAGGCGGGAGGGCGTGGGCGGAGTGTCAACTCCAGGCAGTGGCCCCTTAGAAGAAAGTCCTATCTGCTTCTGAAAATTCAGCCCCTGCAAACCCTATGGGATCCAGTTCTATGCTGGCCCTAAGCCGCGATATCTGGCTAAATCTGAAACCAGGGCTAGGCTAGTGACAGCTGCCTTCAGATCGTCTCCAGTGGCCAGTGCAGGTGAAAACCCAGCCCCAGGCTCTCGCACCAAGCCATGCCCCCTGGGGGCTGCTTCTAAATTGCACACAAGTCCCCCATAGACTGGTCAAGGCCCTGCTTATTGAGGACAAGATTTGGGAACTAACAGTCGTGCTCTCGTTATCCCTGTTATCGGCACCAGATCGCCATTAGCTGTGGAACGGCCATAGTCCTCTGGGACATGCCAAATATTTGCAAGCACCACCTGCTTTCTGGTGATCGCTGCCGCGTGAAATTAGAAGGGCAGGTGGGATCTTTCCATTTCTCAGATTCAAAACCGGGACCCAGAGACTTTTGGTGACTCATTCATAGTCCATAGTCAGTGATGGGCTGAGCCAGGTTCTAGCCCCACCCTCTTGTCGCCTAGCACTGGAATGCTTACAGGCTTTGACGATGACGCTTGAGGCTTGCTCTGGCCTCAGGCCTTAGATCCTCTGTTCTACAAGCAGATGACGGGCACCACTGTCCATGGTCTCAAGCTTTAAAGGACCACCCTGATCCATCTGAGGTTTAGTGGAGAGCTCAGGGTAGGGGGTGCCGGGTCTCCTGGTTGATGCCCACATGACCTTCCTCTTCCTTAGGCTTCCTGGAACAAGGCTTAATGGTCAAAGATGCAGCGAGGCTGTGGAAACACTACACAAAGACCATTCACTTCAAGCTCGACGTGCTGTCTCTGGTCCCCACAGACCTGGGTTACTTAAAGCTGGGCATGAACTATCCGGAGCTGAGGTTCAACCGCCTTTTGAAGCTCCCCCGGCTCTTTGAATTCTTTGACCGCACAGAGACGAGAACCAACTACCCCAACATGTTTAGGATAGGGAACCTGGTCTTGTACATCCTCATCATCATCCACTGGAACGCCTGCATCTACTTTGCCATTTCCAAGTTCATTGGTTTTGGGACCGACTCCTGGGTCTACCCAAACGTCTCCATCCCAGAGTATGGGCGCCTCTCTAGGAAGTACATTTACAGCCTCTACTGGTCCACGTTGACCCTGACCACCATCGGGGAGACCCCACCGCCGGTCAAAGACGAGGAGTATCTCTTCGTGGTCATCGACTTCCTGGTGGGTGTCTTGATTTTTGCCACCATCGTGGGCAACGTGGGTTCCATGATCTCCAACATGAACGCCTCGCGGACCGAGTTCCAGGCCAAGATCGACTCCATCAAGCAGTACATGCACTTCCGAAAGGTGACCAAGGACCTGGAGACCCGGGTCATCCGGTGGTTTGACTACCTGTGGGCCAACAGGAAGACGGTGGATGAGAAAGAAGTGCTCAAGAACCTCCCGGACAAGCTGAAGGCCGAGATCGCCATCAACGTGCACCTGGACACCCTGAAGAAGGTGCGCATCTTCCAGGATTGCGAAGCAGGCCTGCTGGTGGAGCTGGTGCTCAAGCTGCGGCCTGCCGTGTTCAGCCCTGGGGATTACATCTGCAAGAAGGGAGACATCGGGAGGGAGATGTACATCATCAAGGAGGGCAAGCTGGCGGTGGTCGCGGAGGACGGGGTCACCCAGTTTGTGGTCCTCAGCGACGGTAGTTACTTTGGGGAGATCAGCATCTTAAACATCAAGGGGAGCAAGTCGGGGAACCGCAGGACCGCCAACATCAGGAGCATCGGGTACTCCGACCTCTTCTGCCTCTCCAAGGACGACCTCATGGAGGCCCTGACGGAATACCCGGAAGCCAAGAAGGCGCTGGAGGAGAAGGGACGGCAGATCCTCATGAAGGACAACCTGATCGACGAGGAACTGGCCGGGGCGGGGCCGGACCCCAAGGACATCGAGGAGAAGGTGGAGTACCTGGAGTCCTCCCTGGACACGCTGCAGACCAGGTTCGCCCGGCTGCTGGCCGAGTACAGTGCCGCCCAGATGAAGGTGAAGCAGCGTCTCAGTCAGCTGGAGAGCCAGCTGAAGACCTGTGGGAACAGCGGCCCCTCGGAGGGGGCTGCTCCCGGGGACACTGACGAACCAGAGGGCCAGCACCAGTGAGAAGGCAGGTGTCCAGCTCCTACCTCACCTGGCCTGGTGTCCGTGTGAGACTTCCCTGGCCGTGTCCCACGGTGCCGGACGTGGTCAGGGCTGCCTCCTAGCTCTCACCACTCTGCACGCCTTGTGCTCCCAGGGGAGAGCCTCAGGGCCCTCCTCCAGAAGAAAGGACTCACACGCTTGGCCTCTGTCATGGGTCGCATGATGGCGAGGCCTGCGTGCAACACTGCACAAGGAGGGCTTTGCACACGGCCAAGTTGTCCCCACCCAATCCAAGTGCATATAGGTTGCACACATAGAACTCTGGCTTTCTTGTTTGTTTAGGGGACCCATCAGGAGTTTTTAGACTTTTTAACTTGTACAAAGTACTCTTTTCTCACCAGTGGGAAGTGAAATCGTCCTGACCTCACTTTCCCACCTGGCCCCTTCAGCTTCTGGAAATGGAGGGATAAAAGCAAGTGGGAAGCCCGATTCAGTCCCTCAACTTCAAGCCACACATACGCCAATTTGGGAGCATATTTCTGAGTCTAGAACCCCCTCGAGGGCCTAGAAACCTTGATCTTGGGAACCGCCATGGCAAACAGGCATTCTCTGGGGTGAAGAGGAGTCACTCTATCTCAGATCCCTTAAGCAGGGGTCCTCAAACTTTTTAAACAGGGGACCAGTTCACTGTCCCTTAGACCATTGGAGGGTCAGACTATAGTTTTAAAAAAAAAAAACTATGAACAAATTCACTACAGGCCCTGGATGAGTCGGCTGCTAAACAGGACAGCGGCAGTGGCAAAAACACCTGACGGGTCAGATAAATGTCCTTGGTGGGCTGCGTGTGGCCCACGGGCCGTTGTTTAAGGACCCCTGCCTTAAAGCAACCAGGATCCCCGGCCATTTGTGTCCTGTGAGACCAGAAGCTGATGCATCAAAAAGAGAAGCTCTGTTACAAAAGGCACCTCCTTCTTCTCAATTGCCAAAGGGATTCACGGATAAGCCTCCATCCTCTGTCCTGGGCTCTGGGCACAGCCTGTTCTGGCTCCGAGAGAAAGGTTGTGTTCAGGAAGAGCCTTGGGGAGTTGGAGAGTGGAATGGTGTCTAAGCCGCACAAAGCTGACAGGAACTTTCAGAAGACAGGATCCTCAAGCCATAGCTTTGCAAACTTCATGTTCACTGGCTGGAAAGGAGGACTCACCCCTTCTTGGAATCATACCGTGCGGCAAAAGCTCTTAGCTAGCTGAAAGCTTGCAGATTGCAGAACCTAGCGTTCTTGTTTGTTTGTTTGTTTGTTTGTTTTGGGGGGGCATCACTGCACTCTTGTGGGAGTAGGAGGCCCAGCCTTGCTCCTGGAGAGCTGCTGCTGGATTTGAACCGCCAACCAGGTAGGCCGTAATCCCGCACACAACCACTACGCCACCGGGACTCAGCCCCTTAGCATTCTCTCTCTCTCTTTTTTTTTTTTTTTTGCATTCTCTTTTTAATCCAGTAAATGGAATTCTATCACCATTTGAAAACATTTTGACAGTTGAATTCTATTGGGTGTAGGACTCAATTTCCCAGGCATTCACTCAAAGATAGTCTTTGAAGTTACATGAAGTGAGTAATTTGCTTAGTGTAAAAAGCAACCATGTTTTATTCTGTTCTTTTTTCTTCTTTCTACTTCCCTCTCACCCTCCTTCCTTTCTCCACCTCTCCTTTTAAGAAATGACTCCTCCCTGCCTCCTCCTCTTGCTTCTTTTTTTCCATCAGAAAAAAAAAATGCCCCACTTTGCCTGGACAACTTTGGAGTCCTGGCGGCAAGGTGTGCCCCTCCAGAGCCTCTGTAACTGGGCCCTCAGCATGTCATTCATACAAAAGGTGCTGCATTTTCAAATAGGTGTTTGGGACCTAGATGTGTCTCTTCTGCTTTTTTTTTTTTTTTTTTTGGCATCACTGCTCTCCGGTGGTGGGAGTAGGAGGCCCAGCACCACTGCTGGAATTGAACCTCCGTCCCAGTGGGCCGCAGTCCCGCGCACAACCACTACGCCACCGGGGCTCAGCCTCTTCTGCTTTTTATCATAAACTGCTAGACCATCTTAATTTTTAAAAATGAATCATAAGTTTTACAAAATGAAAGCATCAGCTTCGTTCATATCACCCACAAAAATGTAACTAGCGAAGTTTGCTCAGCGTATGTACATCTTAAAAGCCTTAACGATGAACTACGTCTACATTCATATTTGTACCAGAGAAATAAAGACCTCGATTAAAAAGCAAAATGTTGAGTGGGTCCTGACTCCGATCTTGGCACAAGGGGAAATTCAGGCACAGGGTCCCTTTCTAAAGGCAATGGGCCGGGCTGAGCCCCGGTGGTGTAGTGGTTGTGCGCGGGACTGCAGCCCACTAGGTTGGAGGTTCAAATCCAGCAGCAAGGCTGGGCCTCCTACTCGCACCACCAGAGGGCAATGATGCCCCCCCCACAAAAAAACAAAAAAAATAAAAAATAAGATAAAATAAAGGCAATGGGCCTGGGACTCCTAGAGAGAAGAGGGGCCAACACTTCATAGAACAAGAGAGAAGCTGCAAACGTTTGTCAGAGAAATAACCAAAGCATTGAAATGTAACATACGTGTGTCCCAGCCAGGATGATCTGTTTACTGGCCTCGCTTGCCCAGGGCCACCGTGGGCTCTGATGAGGCAGTTGGGGAAAGCATAGGAGGGCAGGAACTGGGGGGATGACCTAGCTAAGAACATCTCCAGCACTTCCCATCCCCAGTGTTCAGGGAGTAGGCTGAGGCTAGGCGCTGGATTCAGGATTGCTCTTGTTCAAAGCACACCCCTGACTGCTGCTGCTTGGACAAGGATTGCGCCTCTCACAGGCCTTACTCTCCTCCACTGGAAAGTGGGGACGGCCTTGCCTACCTCCCAAGGTCACTGAAAATGAACGAGAACTAACACATGATGATAGAGATGACTTGTTTCTGAACTTGGGTTCAGAACATATCGCATTGTTTTTCTAGAGGACTGAACAGATACAGTTTGATGTCAGGCTGCAACTGCTGAGGTGGGGGACAGTCGAGTCTCAGTGGCTCTCAGGAATCCTCAAAGACCAGGAAGATGTACTGTCGCAGAACCTGGGGAAGGTTTCTGGTCTTCCCTCTTTGTGGCTGCCCCCGAGACGCTTCTTCCCCCTGGCTCAGGTTCAATTGTGGGGATCGATCCTGTGAGTCAGCTTCTTTCCACGTGTTTTGTGGAAATCTCAGCCTCTTGAAGTGTGTGTGTATGTGTGTGTGTGTGTGTGTGTGTGTGTGTGTGGTGTTTCTCTTCGGACAGACAGAGTCTTCAAGACAGGTTGTCGGTGCTGTTTGAAGTAGGAACCCATGCAGGTTCCCTGGCAGAGCTCTGTGGAGGTGGGAGGGCCCAGGGCCAGGGATGAGGGTGCTGGAATCCAGGTTCTGGAGAACCTCGCTGGACAAAGATCCCAGATCCCTGCAATTGGAAGTCCTAAAGCTGCGAGACCTCAACGACTTGTGCCTGTGCAAGAAATGTCTTAGCAGGAACCAATGTAGACGTAGCTGAACAATACTTGGAACTCAATGATGCCTCAACAGAGAAGTGCATTCCCGCCACACATTTGCTGCTACCGATTCTCAAAGTTAAACACCGTGGGGAGCCAACTGATTGCTTTGTCAGGCAAACTCTGGTCTGTCTCAGACTCTTCTGTCTGGATTTTTCTCAAATAGGAAACCCTTCTAGGGGACTGAGGGACCATCCATCTTACCCAGAAGTGAACAAAACGGAGGACAAACCAACGTCCCTGAAGTGAGGGGAGCGGATCCGTCGAGTCAGGTTGAAACCCCTCATGCATAAAAGGATGCAGACGGTTGATTTCTTGGTGCACCCCCTAGGGAAGTACCGAGTGATGTGGACAGAGGCTTGCCACAGCTTAGCTGTTCATGCTCCAAGTTGAAAATAACCTAAATACCAGCGTCGGCAGACAAATCAGGAGGAACACAAGACCGGGTGTTTCCGCAAAGAGAATCTAATGCAGGGCACCGAGCAAATGGGTGTGCATGGGCCCAAAGAGCTAAAAGCCAAGACACAGACAATCCCCCATGGTGTGGAGCATGGGGACCGGCAGGAGCTCCGCTTCCCTCCAACATGGTACGCGTCAGAAGACAGTTTGGCACTTCCTTAGGAAATTAGACATGGTTACCCTACGACCCCACAGTCCTACTCTAAGAGAATTAAACACCTATGTCCACACACAGCACATGGCTCCCACTAGGCTGGCTGGATCTGGTTTTAATTAAAGTTAGAGAGTATGTGAAGACATTGGAACCCACATCCACTAATTCTGGAATTGAAAAATAACATAGCCATGGTGAAAAATAGTTTGGGGGTTCGTGCCTCCAAAAGCTCATCATAGCAATACAGTACGATCAGTAATTTCACTCCTAGGTGCAGACCCAAGAGATTTGCAAGCAGTCACATGCACACAGACTCGTGCACACCAGTGTCCATTGCAACGCTATTCGCCATAGCTAAAAGGTGGGAACAGCCTAGATGTCCATCAGGAGATGAACGGATAAATCAAATTTAGCACATATACAGGTAGCTCCGGCAACTCTATCTTAAGTCAGTTCTGATCTACGTCAAATACCTCTGCTTGTTTTCCTTTTCATTATTACTGTTTTATTATCAGTATCTTTATAAATCCAATGTTTGAACACCTACGAGTGAATACCTAAGACTGAAAACATCAAGAAATTATCCACTGAATGTTACGATGTACAGAAAGACCAAAAACAGAGAAGGGGGTTGGGGAGGGATGGAGGCAAAGGAAGACATTGACTGGGGAGACTTGTAAGAGTCAACGGCCACAGGTGACTGATGAGGAGATGCTTGGTTAGACTTGCAGCTTGAATGGGGGTGGGGGTGGGTAGAAATATGCTCATGAATACAGATAGGTCTGACAGAAGATATTTGTAGATGTGTATTTTTTTACTGCAAATATACCTGTGAATGTGGTAGAACACATAGGACCTAAAGTTATGAAAACTTCTTTCAAACAAACCCCCCCCCCCCAAAAAAATCCTCACTGCTGTTGGATCAATTCTGTGTCATAACAACTGTCCAGGACAGAGTAGAACTGTCCCTTTGGGTTTCTGAGGTTATGTCTCTGATTAGTGCAGAAATTCTTCTCTCTCGCCTGTGGAGCGACCTTGTGGTTAGTAGCCGAAGCGCAACCCATGACATCACCAGGACTATTCAACATAACCAAACACCATGAAGGAGCCTGGGGGATCAGGACCATTGTCTGGTTACACACCAGAGTCCACAAAGACTATGTTCTCCATCCTACTTGGCTGAGTCGTGACTGGGGTCTTCAATGCTTGTGAGCAGCCATCTAAGGGTCAAATATTGATCTCTGCTTGTCTGGAGGACAGAAGAAGGTTTAAAATAGAAAGACACATGGAAACAATTCCTCCACTGTCCTAAGGCACTGCAAAAATACTCCCCCCTCTCTCTCTACAACAATGAGAACAGGAGACTAGATGGGACCCAGCTGCCACTGCCAACTGCTCTGAGATGAACCACTTTGATAGGTCCTAGATGGAGTCTGGGGGGGAAACGTGGAACTGAACTCAAAATAATGGTCATAGACCAGGCTGATGGTCGGAGAGATACTGGTGGAATTCCCTAGACTGGGGTCCCTTTGGTCATCCTTCAGGTCTGGTACTGAAATACACACACACACACCACAATACATACACACACACAGTGTTAGAAGAACCAATCACTGTAAATCAAAAGAGGAACATTAACCCAAAGATAAGAGTATTCAGAAAGAAGGAGGGATGGAAACAGAAAACCCTAGGAGAAGCCAGGTGTACACTGAGAGGTTTAAAATGGAAGTGTCGTAGCACAGTGTATCAATAGTTGAACCGAAAACTGATGATCTGCCCTGTGAACCTTCACCCAAATCACAATGAAAATTATAAGACCAAAAAGATACCTATCCCTATCAGAGCAAATATCATCACACTCAGACACACACATCAGACATGGAAAATGGTGAGCATGGTTCATTGTAACTCAAGTTTGTCTTGGTTTGGGGACCACTTGTGTCCAGTGGACTCTTTCCCCAGTCTCACAGAGAAATGGCGTCCTGATACATGCTACAGCATGAAGGGGCCTTGCAAACATGCTGTGTGAAATAGGTCAATCGCAGAGGGACAAGTGTCGGCAGGGACCCACGATAGGAAATATCTAAATCAGGACCGTGCTATCCCAGAGACCCAAGTTGATGAGGACCCGGGGAGGATCTGTTGAGGGGTGACAGAGAATTAGGGCACACGAACAACACAGCAGGTGGAATTGGTGCCTCTGAATTGTACACTTTAACAACATTGAATTGGATTGTGTGTATATATATATATACATATATATAGTCTATCACATCCAAGAAATATGTTTTAAGAATATGCAGAAAAAGAAGAAACAGGTTTATGAGAAATTGAGGGGTGGGAAAAAACAAGCAATGAAGATGTCACGTGTTAGCAAGAATCCCCAGAGAAGTCACCCAAACCATTTGGAATAGAGCAAAGATGAAATGTTCCTGAAATAACTGGCTTAAAATACCTACTTCAGGGGGAGAAGTGGCATTCGGCATCACATGGAAAGCTGTGACTGAGACTTGTCAGGGCACATCAAGACGTATTGCTCCAAAATCGAAGAAATTTTTATTCAATATAAAAATCGGAAGCTGATGCTCACGGGGACGGACTGACACAGTGGCCACAGCAGTGGACTCGGGTCCCGGAACAATTGTGAGGATGGCATGGACCGGGCAGTGCTGCCCTCCACTGGGCAAAGGTCACGTGGGGGCAGAAGCGGCTTGATGGCAGCCAGTCACAAATGCCTCCTGACACATGCTCCATCTGGTCTCTCCCCTCTGAAGAAGGTGTGTCTGTCTTGCCAACCATCATGGTACAGGACCCCACACTCTTCAAATGACACCACATCTACGCTGTTTTGGGCATCCTCCGTGAGCTCCAATTATGTTTCCTCTAAATGTTCTTTGATTATGTTTCCTCTAAATGTTCTTTGAGGAGTCTGAAGGGGCAAGAATAGGAGAGTAGGGAGGGATGGGGTGAGGTTTCCGAACAAAATTCTCCCAGGACAGCCCTGGGTATTCTCAGAGAGTGAGGAGGTGTGTTGTGATGAAAACACAATCTCTAGCGATGCACTATGGAAACTGCCTTTGCCGTCAGCGCAGGGGTGCTGCCTCGTGGCTGGCTGCCACCCCCCCGAACACCGTGATCACGGAGCCCAGAGAAGAATTCTGAAACAAAAGGAGACCCTGCAGAACAGGATTGCAAACTCTCACGGAACCTAGACTTTCTGAAGCCAGGAAGGCTGGGTGAATCTTCAAACCTCTCCCTAAAATTGAACAATAGTTTAGCTTGGTTAGTCGAAAATGTCTGCCTTTATTGTATTTTAAGAATGGTCTATACAAGGCGACCTAAATGCTATTATTGACCAGGTCTACGCATCTCGATTTTAGTGAGTGGAGACTAGATAAATTAAGGAACGGGGAAGCCTTGTCTCATACTCGCAATAATGCTAACCCCGCACATGTCAGCTGGAGAAATCCTTCATCGGCAATACACCAAGAGGACCTCCCTGCTCCGCTCTGAAATGGTCAAGGAAACTTAGACACTGTGATGATTAAAGTTGT
>PVJH01047977.1:0-11030 GCA_004026705.1 Nesogale talazaci | reverse complement strand
TCACCTCCTAACCATGCCGAGGCCCCAAACGAACGCAAAGGGGGAAAGAAGAGAAACAAAGATAGCAGTTTGGAGACCAACACCCAATCCAAAGCCAAGCGACCTAAAAAGAAAAAAACTGAGGAACAGGAGGAGCGCCCTCAGTGCGTAGCCAAGAAGGAAGGAGTGCGGGTCAAGCAGCCTCTCAGCGGCCCCAGATGTGACGAGAACTCTGCGTCTTCAACCGGGAACGGAGAGGGCTGTGTGTGGCCACCCGATCACCAGGACCTTATCCCAGAGCCCAGACAAAGGAGAGAAAAGAAAAAGAGAAAAAGCCCAGTGGAGGAAGCAGGGGACGCTAGGCTACATGAAACACCAGTGAAAAAGAAGAAGAAGAAGAAGAAAGGTTCCAAATAAGTCCCCGCAGCCAGGGCCTCCCGGACCACTGAGAAGCCCGTGCTGCCAGGACCCAAGCCCGTGTGCCCCCGCCGTTAACATGCCCGCCCACTGCTGGGTCTCGCCCCCACAGCAACCTTCCCACATCCTCTCCCAAGAAGGCCTCCTTTCCAGTGTTCCAAGCCAAGGCTCTCCCTGGACAAATACATGCCTATGGAGACTGGGAGCCCCACTCCAGACATGTTACTCACACGCACTCACTGAGGCGTGTCTGTGTGCACACGCGTGAATGGATGTCACAGCCTGGGCGCACTGTTGATTCCCTTCAGTAACGAGGAAGTCAGCTTCCTTCTGAAGGGCTTCGTCGAATTAAAAGATTAAGAGTCAATCATTTGGATTCCGATAGTTCCTTCTGTTCTGCAGCCAAACTGTACCCTTTTGCCAAATAGGTATTATATGCTTACATTCCCAAATCAGAGGGTTTTAGAACATGCTTTGTTCTGGTTTTAATAGGGAAATTGTTTCAATATCCTCACATCCACAAAGTGGCTTTCCTTGAGTAGCACACAAGGCTAAACCCTGGGCGACTGGCTGAATGAGAGGTGCGTGGTTCAAACCTCCGAGGGTAAGAACCTGGCAGTGGGCTTCCAGAAGGCCCCAGCCTGGAAACGCCCACGGAGCAGTCCTGCTGGGGGGTCTTGGGGGTTCGTGGGGTTCACCTGAACTGGAACTGACTCAGCGGCAACCAGCAACTTCCACTTGCGCTCAGCACTGGCAGCCACGTGTGCCGAGCTCTTCCCCAGAGACTGAGTCCAGTGCTTAGGGCCAGCCTGGTCTTGCAGCGTTGACAAGGGACCACTCCCTGTGGATCCTGCGCTGGCATGGAGGGTGTCGGGAGCACTGCCACCAGGACACAGCCCCTCATTTGCCCCTAAGGATCAGGTGGGAGGGAGGGCCTCAGAAGGGTTTTAAAAACCGAGAGAGTCTTGAGATCACACCATTCATTTCATCCTCTGTCCGTCTCTAGATTTGGACTGCCCTCTGGAAATACTTAAAAGTACAAACACTTGAGAGTTGTGAGCACAGACCTCTGTCAGCAGCGCCACATGCCATGACAGAGCCTCATTGTGCCGGCACTGGGTTTCCCCAGGTGTGGGTTCACCTCTCTGCCTGGGTGGGTTTCCCCACATCCCTGCAGACACCCTCACGCTCTTTTGGCCACAGATTGGAACAGGAAATGCATGCTGGCACGATTTAGAAGTCTCACCCTACTGCGCCTCGATCTTGTTTCCCAACCTCTGTTTGCCTCATCACTCCCTTCTTGTCGCCTCCTGCCATGTATGTGTTGACGTCCTCCCTCGCTCCCTCGCTTCCCTCCACGTTTGCATTCCCAGGTGTCATATCTTCCCCCCCCCTCTGCCTTGTCATCTGCTGCCAGGGGCATGGCAGGGCGTGTGCGATGGCTGGTGTTCTCCCTGGATTTAGAGATCCTTACCTGATAACAGGAATTCAGACTCAAGGGCAGTCTGATGACCTTTTGCCCTTGGTTTCAACTCCTTGGGGGTCACACAGGAGAATAGGATACAGGCTCCCTGAGACTGGAAAATCCAGTGATGGGTACAAATTCGTGAAGAATTCTTGGTTTTTAGGCTCTAATAATTCTGAATGATGCTAATCGTTTTCAAATGATTCTAGTGAATTCAGATCCCAAGGACCAGCCTCTAGTTTTGTCCCGTGCCGCTCACTTGAAGCCCCAGGTGTGGTCCAGTGTAATAAAGCACCAGAAGAGTGCACGTGCCCGGGCCCTGCTGCTTGTGCAGTCTTGTGCCTGTCTCCTATGTGGGGGCACGCACAGGACTGGGTGCAAGTGGAAGTGTCTTTGAGTTGTATCTTTTTTGGGGTCTCTGGCGTTGTTCCCTACTCCCCCTCCCCGTCTGTTTTGTTAACTTTAACCTCCCTTCACCAATAAAAATGAAAGGAGAATACACAGAAGAACTACGGGCAGGAGGGACAAAGCAAATGGTTAAGGAAGAGAAACATCTGGGTCAGACCTCGGGGCTGAAGGGACAATGGGTAAGAGGTATGAAGGGAAGCTGCAGGTTCTGGGGGTTAGGAATTCCCAGGGAGTTCTGGGCGAGATCGCTTAAAGCTAACTTTCATAGACCCTGTGGAGTATGAGATGATTGACATTTTCATGGACTGGAGAACAGCCTCCTGAGTGACTTTGATCGTGAGCAGGTGGCTGAAGAATGCCAGCCCCGAGCCAAGCAGGCAGTGTGACCCGGGGGCTCTCGGTGAACGGGATCTTAGTTTTTTTCTAGACATTCTCAGCCAGCTTTCTGACCCAGTGCCACTGTCTCTGTCCATCTGTGCTTGAGCTTCTGGAATCAAGTGGATAGCCCAACAGGTAAATATGTTGAAAGCTGTTTTATATAGGCTTGATTTTCTTTCTTTTTTTTTTTTTTTTGGGGGGGGGGAGCATCACTGTCCTCTGGTGGTGGGAGTAGGAGGCCCAGCCCCACTGCTGGAATTGAACCTCCATCCCAGTGGGCCGCAGTCCTGCGCACAACCACTACGCCACCGGGGCCCAGCCCTTTTGATTTTTCTTCTTAATGCTTTTTAAATCCTCTTCACTTGGTACAAATACCCTAGTTTTCTAGTCTTCAGTGCTTTCTTACCATCTTTCAGTTTTAAGTTGGTAAGTAGGTTCCGAGGGACAAATATGTCCCGGAGCCACTGAACCAAGGAAAAGGTTCTCACTCGTTGTAGCAACCTTCTTTTCTGTGATATTAATTTTAATAGAGGATAATTATTATATGAGGGCTTATGTGCCTAGCCCTATTCCAAACAGTTTAAATCAGTCAGCTCATTTAGTTCTTAGGCAACCCAGACATAGAGCTGTGATGATTAACCCATTTTCAGACCCAAAACCTCCTGGGCTGTATAACTTGCTTAACGCAGCTCCTAGAGACCCAGCACTGGTCCAGTCCCCTCTCTACCACACTCACAAGACAAGCTCCTTTTTCCTCAGTCCTAGCCCTGACATCCAATGTCGTGTATCTTTAGCAGTATTTCTTGGCACCAAAGTTTTTCTTAACCCGTGGTTTTCATTTTCTCTTGATTCTCTGACAGAAAACATTGTATACACATGCTACTCAGAAAAGGCCCCAGAATGCCGTAGGTCCCAGTCAAAAAAGCTCAGCAGGCTGGTGGTTCAGACAAGGATGGCTCTCCGAGATGCCTCAGCAATCGAATGGTGGTGGCAGAAGTTCTGCATCCATGGAGGCAGGAGGTCCAGCCCGCAGCAGGCAGTCAGCAACTTGTCCTAGTAGCCCCTCCTTCGTTATTCCAGCTGCTGTGACGTCTGGAGTGCCCTCCCCAGTCTTTCCTTGGACCTCTACCTCATTCTCTTTATCCTCTACTTGCCTCTCAGGATTTGGGGGTTTCTAAGAAGCTGACATCGTTTTGACATGAGATTATATTTGAGAGCAGCTGCTGAGCCGCAAGAGTTTACGATTAATGCAAAGAAGCCTTGTTTATACGAGCTACAGAAAGTGTTTCTAGGTACAGCCCACATGGGCACGGGGTTGTCTTTGAGAAATTGGCTGAGCGACAGCTTCTTACAACCTTTTACCCACCGATTGAGAAAGGGGGTGGGGGGCAGACTTTCTTCTACATTGAAACGAGTCGATGCCTCTGGAAAGGAAATCCAAGTGAGCAAGTGTTACGCCGCCATCCGTCCCTCTGCTTCTTGACTTCCTCACCTGTTCACAGACTCCAGCAGGAGCAAGTTGAAGCCTGTTGTGTGTGGTGTTCTAATTTGCTAGAGAAGTCACATCAGAGAAACGTCTGGACACAATCTCCCCGAGTGATCTCAGCCTGTGACGGGCAGGCAGTGGCTGTATTTAGATTTGAGTAAGAACTTCCCCATCACCACCCTGTTTATCTTGTGGGCTTCTGCAGCCACTGCAATTTGGAGCCTGTTGTGCTGGCATGTGGGGGGGGTCAGATCGGGTGCTCTGATTCTGTGCCTTTATAGTGCTAGGTTATTAATGAGCAAATTAGCCTTGCAACCCAATAAAGATGAAGGTTAAACTCCTTGCAGAGTAAACAAACACTTGAGGGACTCTTGGCTGTACTGAGATAGCATGCCCAAAGCCTGTTTTATGAAGGCAGTAAGAAAAAAAAAAAGAGCACGTGGGTGGATTGAGGCTTGTAGCTGGGTTGCCAAAACATTATGAATGGTTGCAGTATGTGGGCTAATGCAGACATGCTTCACGGGCAATCCGCGCCCACCTGAGCCTCGGTGGCCCTTTGGGGAAGGCCTTGAGGTGTGCTTGCTAAGCTGGAAAGCAAGTGAAGTTTTTGTATAGGCATTAGCCATGGACTCTTAGGGAACGTGGCACTGAGGTTTTCTTAAACAAGAATTTTATGATTCTTAGACACAGCCCTAATTTTCTATTGGTATTTGCTCACACTGGGTTTCCTCAAAGATGGGGCCTTGAGTGCTGAAAAGCCAGTCTTCCAAAAGCATGAAATGAGTACCACCCGCGAGTAGACCCAGGACCGAGCGACTGTCCCATCACAAGTACGAGTGCCCCATGCTGAAGATCTAAGATCGTACCAGTGAGTGTATCCGAACCTTTGTGCCGTTTAGAATGGTGTCTGGGCATAATGTCAGTGAGATGTGCCTGTGGCCCAGTCTCCCCTTCACTGGGAGATGGTGCTTGCTCCCTGCTGGCATCCAGAGAACCTCAGTGAAATTGAACAGTAAGTCCTGAGGAATCTTGGGTTAAATCATTTGACTTTGGCCTGCGGAGTCTCTGCTCCAGTCTCCTTTAACTCTGAGAAATAAGCATTACTCTGCTTAGTGCATTAAAATGTGTTTGGTGGTGGCGGAAGGTTCTAAACTGAAAAGATGAGTCAGAGAGATAGAAACCAGGCCCCCTTCCTACCCCTACTGTCTCCAGCCTAGCTTCCCAGGGATAGGAGTGGGGACACATTGTCCTGGGATTGGGGGGGTGACATGCAGTTTTCAGGTAGCCTTACTTAGCAGCCAGAAACAGTTCTTGAACCTGGTTGGGATAAAAGCAGGTATGTAAGGGGTGGAGTGGAGACCCAAAGCCCATCTCTAGACAAGTGGACACCACCTCACAGAAGAGTCCTAAGGAAGAGATGAGCTAGCCAGAGTGCAACATAGCACCAAGATCCAACGTTTCTCTAGTTCTTTAGTGTTTCTCACACACACACACACACACACACACACACACACACACTATTATGACCCCAGTTCTACCTTACAAATCCAGCTAGACCAGAGCATGTACACTGATAAAAGCTCTTGGCACCCAGAATCCAGGACAGATAAACCCCTCAGGAGCAATAACGGGAGTAGCAATACCATGAGGATAACGGGAAGGTGGGGGGAGAAGGGAGAACTGATCGCAATGATAATATCCCCTCTCACCACTCAGGGTCACAAACAATAGGAACATGGTTGAAAGGAGACAATGGACAATGAAAAATATGAAAATAATTTATCAAGGGGTCAGGAGAGGGGAAAAAAACTGATACCAAGGACTCAAATAGAAAATGTTTTGAAAAGGTTGGCAACAAATATGACGTATGGATTGTATAAGAGCTATAAGACCCCCTAAGAAAATAATTTTAAAAAAAAACACGTATATTTGGGCTGAGCCCCGGTGGCATAGTGGTTGAGTGCAGGACTGCGGCCCACAGGGTTGGTGGTTCAAATCCAGCAGCAGCTCTCCAGGAGCAAGGCTGGGCTTCCTATTTCCACCAGACCAGATGCCCCTCTCCCAAATAAATACATTTTAATGGAAAAAGTTACAGAAGCCAGAAACTGCTGAATGCAACTCCCACCCATAGGCTTCAGAAGTGAAGGAAATGTGGCTGTGAGTGCTGGGAACATGTTCTTCACCTTCCCTTTTGGAGTTACCTGGTTTCCCCGGAGGGAGACACCATGCAAAGTTGTTTCCATCATTTCCCATACAGAGACTCCAGACAAGAGCTGCTTCTCTGGGTGGATACTGCTTCTCTGGGTGCTCCTTCAGCTTTTCCTCCTGATCACCTAACTGTGAGAAAGAAGTAGAAAGTCCTTGAGGATGCTCGGAGTCCTGGCCTCTCGCCATTCTCTCCTTACATCGCTCCTGACTGTGTACGTTCATAGGAGGAGCGGGGCCGTGGTTAAGTGCTCCTGGGCAGGAAGATAATAGCAGTCAGCTTCCGTGAAGACTCAACAGTCACAGAAACCCTAAAGACCAGCTCTACTTTGCCTGATGGAACAGACTGGGAGGCAAGGCTGGGTTTCTGTTTTCATGGTGGGTAAGTCCCACATCTGCATCCCTGCCTCCCCACTGGGGTTCAGCTTTCTGTCCGCATTGTGGGCTGCCATCCCAAACCCAAACAGGAAAACCAAAACTCGTGGCCGTCCTGTCAGTCTCCACTCAGTCATACAACTACTGTTAGAGCTCCCAAGCCTGCCCTCTTGTTCTTTCATAAACTTATTGGGTGAAGGTACACAGAGCAAATCATTGATGCACATTTTGTTCATCTCATTCACTGCAGTCCCTTCAATGTGGCATCATCCCTTACCAGACTTCCTCCCTTTTTCTCTTGTCTCCAGCCCTATCCCTTCTAAATGTTACACTTCTGATATTTTTTTGGGGGGGGTGGGGGGAAGCATCACTGCCCACTGGTGGTTGTGGGAGCTACCCAGCCTTGCTCCTGGAGAGCTGCTGCTGGATTTGAACCGCCAAGCCAGTGGGCCACAGTCCCGCACTCAACCACTACGCCACTGGGACTCAGTCTGCACTTCCGATCTTAAGGAGGACCCTAAGGTACCTGCACCTGTTCCCCGTGTAGGGCGAGACTGTCTATCATTTGGCTAAAGTGTGAGTCACCAGTGCAAGGAGTGCAGTTCCAGGTGTGAAGGGGACCAAGGCCACATTTTAGGGGTTCTACCATTCTCTCTCCCACCAGTAAGCCTCGTCCCACGGGTCTGGAGTGCCATTGCTCTGCTTTCCTCTGGACAGAGAGAAAGCAGACCGACAGCCGCACCTTAGATGCCTCTCGAGAGTTTTAAGACCCCTGGCCACGGCTGTAATCTTTATGAAAGCAGACCGCCACATTCCTCCCACAGAGCAACTGGTGCATTCGCAGCCAGCCCCTGCTGTAACCACTGCACCCTCAGGGTTCCTCTAGCAACTCACAGCTGCCCGGGATGGAGGGTTTCCAAGGCTGGAAACCTTTACTGGTCCGACCGCCTCAGACTCGTCACCCCATAGCACTGTGATGGCGAGCTGCGCTGTTGGCCAGAAGGCCAGCATTTGAAGTACCGGCCTATCCTCAGGAGGCGATGCTTCCTGCTCCTGGGAGCCCACAGGAGTAGGAAGTAGTTCCCTGCTGCCCTATCAGGTAACTTAAAACTGCCTCATAGGGGCCCTCAAGTTCAGTGGTTCAAACATAGTCCTTTCTTCAGGCCATCCCCGGACCCTCCTGTTGCAATGGGCACCCCTCTGCTCACGGGGTTCTGACATCTCTAGTCCTTGGGGGTGGTCCAAGCCAACCCATTATCTGCAGGTGCTCGGTAAATCCTTGTGCTCCCACGGCTCACAGTGGAGCCCTCCCTCCGGCCCCCACCATCCAGCACACCGGTCGCTCCTTGCCATGCCCACTGTCACTCATCTGGTTCCTACTTAGTACTTGTGCCCCAGACCATTGATGGCACCCACTCTACCTACCTCCTGGACTGCCTTTCAGGCCTGCTGCAGATGCCAGCCGCTCCCTCCCCAGCCTTAGCTCATCTGGACCTCCAGAAACCGCCTCTTCCCTGCATCTTCATAGCCCTTTCTGCACTCACCCCAATGCGCCTTGTATGAGTTCCTGGATGTATCATGGCCTCCGTGGACCTCATGAAGACGGAGTTAATCTTCATATACCCAACAGCGCCAACGACGATGTCTTACACATTGTGGCTACTGAGGGGTCTTTTAAATGAAGACAAGCAAACGGTTGGGCTACCAGAACTCAACTGCCAGCCAGCAGGCCCATGCCGATAAGAGGGGTTCCGAGACTGTTGACTCTTTAAGGGAGTAGAAAGCCTCATCTTACTCCCTCAGAGCAGCTGGTAGTTTTGAACTGCTGACTTTATGGTTAGACCCACGGGTGACCACTAAGCCGTCAGGCCTAGGCAAAGAAACAGTGGTCGGAAAGCGTGCGGTAGCCCAGGATGCGGGTGTCTGAACAGGGGCGCAGTCCCATATCACAGCCTTGTCTTTGGGGGCTTCGTCAAGTTCCCACACTGTAAGCGTTCTATACCCCTCTTTACTCAATGACTTGAATATGGATTCCTCAGTCCTCTCATAGATCCTTCAAGTAACCCAACGTCTCAAAAAGTCTTATTTCCAAGGGTCCCCGGGACAAGCAGTGGGCTGCTCACCACAAGGTCGCTGGTTCAAACTCAAGCACTGCTCCATGGGACAAGCAGAGGGTGTCCGCTCCCATCAAGAGGTATGGCTCTGAGACCCTGCACACGCCTGCTGGGAATCAGGATCCATCCCAGGGCAGTGAGTTTGGATTCACTACCGTCCTCTAGTTGCACACATTAAATGAGAACGGGACCCTGCAGCATGCTTATCAGAATACTAGGCAGAAGGGCTCTTAATTCATTTTTCCTTCTGCTTCCACAACCCCAAGAAGAGAAACCGGAAAATCAGTATGCACATAAAGCCGGCTGGCCTTCCCAGGAAAGGGGCTGCCCCTCCTGTCTCACTCCGCAGAAGACTCCAAGCCCCCCCAGTGCCAGTGTTCTGAGGAGCGATCGCCAAGGCTCCTGACTCACTTGCTGCATGTTCCTGCAACTAGGGCTCAGGACTCACAAGCTCCAGGATGAGACACGGAGAGGTGTGGCCGGGTCATCCTGAAGACATCCGAGTCCCAGGAAGGCTGAGGCTCAGCACTGGAGGTGGTAACCTGTGAGCAGGCCCTGGGGCGGAGGCGGGAGTGGGTACATTGACTCAGACTCTTCTCGGGTGACAGGCTTCGGAATCCTGCCCTTACCTGGGACTCTGGGCGGCCCAAGCTGGGAAAGCTGTTGCAATTCAGCCTGGAGGGATTGCAAAACCCTGCTAGGATGGGGCAAGGGCACTGCCGATCTGAGGTAGCTGAGTGGCATTAGCTGAGCTGGAAGGAGGACAAGGAGCGTACACTGGACAAGTGAGTTGGTGGGCCTTCCCAAGCAAGATCCTACCACACACCCAGGAGACACAAAGTCATGCTCACCCCTACCTTGGGAGAGCCGTGCTATAAACAGTCCTCATTTTATAGATGAAGAAACAGGTTCATGGTGGCTAATCTTGACAAAGCTCACCAGTTCATAGACGGGGAGATGGAATGGCTACCACCCTAGCTTGCTTCTCTGAGCCCCAGCCCCTTTTTGGATGCCAGGAAAGTTATGGCTACCATATTTGACTTTTCTGTTTTGAAATCATTGAATTCATACTCCTTGCCGTGTGATGTAGTCCATTTTTGCATGCCACGTGCCTTCATTGCAGCTACAAGATGATTGGCACGCCCCAGGAAAGGTGTGGGAATGGACCAGCAGAGGAACAGCACTTGGGCTTCTTTGTCATTCGAGCTAGAGCCACGCACACAACATGGCTAATGTGTAGCAGGCTCTGTGCTTGTTAATTGGACTGCAGACATCACAGATGTGGTCCCAGCCCTTAAGAACCTCCCCCCACCCCCACCCCCATTCCTCAGCTGCCATGAAGGCTGGAAGGTCTGAAGCCATTGTGCATCATTTAGGTCTTTGCAGTTTTATGTTTCCAAATTCAAAGTTGCCAACCTTAAAAAAGATTTTGTAAGCCAAGGAATGCTCATTTGGGTGGCAAAACTCTGGAGCATGGTGGGACGTTTCGGATCAGAGCTGGAAGGAACTAATGCCAGGCTTACTTTATGGTTCTCAGAGGAAGGCGAGGAGGGACCATCTAGAACAGTGGTTCTCAACCTTCCTCATGCTGCGACCCTTTCATACAGCTTCTCGTGTCGTGGTGACCCCCTCCCCAACCAGAAAATTAGTTCTGTTACTGCTTCATAACTGTAATTTTGCTACTGTTATGAATCTGGTGACCCCTGTGAAAGGGTCAGTCGACCTCCAAAGGGGTTGAAACCCACAGGTTGAGAGCCGCTGATCTTCAGGCTATTTCATTTTCAGAATCCTTTGCTGCCTCTTGGCTTGCGTATTAAGAGATTTGCTTTGTGGATCTTGGAGTTTGAGAACAAGAAGGAATCTTAGGCGGCACAGAGAACTCAGGGCAGTGAGTCGGTGTGAAGTGACCCACAGCCAAAGGAAAGAGACTGGATGCCCTCTGATAGTGCTCTTGGCCCCTAGGCTGGGCCTTTCTCCTGGCTGACTCTGAAGAGAGGGGCTTAGACGGCAAAGACCACTCCAGCCCAATTCCACTGTTGTGTATGACTCTATATGAACCGTGGTTTTCAGGGGCTCTGCTCTCTTCCTGCATGCTAATTTAGTTTGACCAAGAGAGTAGAAAAAGACACTAGATCAATAGAGCAAAACAGAGAACTCAGAAGTAGACCACCACAAAAATGCCCAAAATGCTTTAAAAAGAAAG
>PVJH01047976.1:0-11029 GCA_004026705.1 Nesogale talazaci | reverse complement strand
TGCCAGGAGACTCACCTTTCTCATGGGTGGCGCCCCAGCCAGAAATCCAGCAGGTCTGCTTCGGCTCCAGCATCATGCCGGGGTTGGGCAGACACACAGGCCTTATTCTGTCTGTTAGAAAGAGAGGCAGCACCGTGTTTCAGGGACGCCTCAGGGGATGATTTCCCCCGAGCCCCTCCCAGGCAAGTGCTGCTGAGCCGGGCACCACCTCCACTCAACCCAAGGAAACGTCCAGATTCCAATGTGACTCAGGGCGCGCTCACCATCCGACCCTGCCAGACCCCTCCTCCCAGCAGGGAGTGAGTTGGGATTGTTGTAAGCAGAATTATTTGCTAGAAAAGACACCCACGAGGCCACAGCCCCAAAAGCCGATGGGCACAGTCAGTGCTTAGTGATAAACATACGCTAAAGGGGATGTGGTGGCATCGAGGGCTACATGCTGCGCTGCCAACCATAAGGTCAGCAGTTCAAGACCATTGACCACTCCACAGGGAAACAAGAGATGAGGCTTTCTACTGGGGTAAAGAGTTGCAGTTTTAGAAACCCACGGGGGTGGGGGATGGGGACAATTCTGCCCTATCCTATAGGGTTGCAGTGCAGAATGGCGATAAGATGGTTAGCTAATCAATTCCAAAGGACCCTGCTGACCCCACGATGACATGCTTGCGGGACTGCTATCCAAAAGGAAGGGATCAAAACCCACCCAGTGACTCCTTGGGAGAAAGAGCTGACAGCCGGCTCCCGTAGAAGCTGCAGCCAAGAGAGACAGTTCGACTGTGTCACACAGGGTCACTCTGCAGTGTCTAACAGCAATGAACTCTCTGGAGCCGTTCCTCCAGATGTCTCCATGCGACTGACCAACCAGACTGCTTTGTTTCTAAAGGAGACTTTAGGGGGCGGTGGTGACTCAGGAGGTGTAGAATTCCTGTCTTCCTTGCAAGAGGCCCCAGTGCGATTCCCCATGTGTCAGCAGAAGCTTCTAGTCATTGGGTCAGCTTCCAGTCCCAGGTACCTTCTGCACAACAGAACAAGACCCTCCCTGGTCTCCGGCTTGCTGCAGGTTTGATGCAGCCACTGTGTCCATCAATCTGCATGGAGGCTTGAGGTGTGGCTAGGACGCTGAACTGGTTTCAGTACTCCTTCCAGGCTCAAAGAGGCTGGGAAGAAAGGACTGATGGTCTCTTTCTGGAACCCAGCCACTGAAAACATTATGGGTCACAGTGGAGTGGTGAGTCACTGCAGCCCCAGATGGCATCTCCCCTGCTGTCACTGGGTAGTCCTTCACATTCTCTGGAAGTGGGGACTTCTAGGGGCCACTGCAAATCAGGGGCTAGCTCCATGGTAGCAGCAGGCTTACGGACAAGCTTGTCAGCATGTCACCTTGACCTAGTGTTTCCCCTTCTAACAAGGACACCCCAATTCTTTAAAATTTATATGCTTGATGCAATTGATGTAGGGATTTTGTGTGTGTGTGTGTGTGTGTGTGTGTGGTATCACTGCCCTCTGGTGGGAGTGGGAGGCCCAGCCTTGCTCCTGGAGAGCTGCTGCTGGATTTGAACCGCCTGCCTTGTGGGCTGCAGGCCTGCACTCAACCACTACACCACCGGGCCTCAGCCCGGACACCCCAATTCTAGAAAAGCACCAGCATATGGTGGGGATGCTTCCTCAGACCAGAGCCATTCACACATGGATGGCATTTTCTATGTATGTAAATCACATCCCAAGCAGCTCACGGGAAGGCACTAGTTTTTACTTCTCTGTCCACGTGGGGTAGAACATTGTGGATCCTTGAGTGGACTGCCTCACCCACTACCATGAAGTTCATTATGACGCATGTAACCCTACAAGACAGGGTAACCCTGCAGGAAAAGAACTGTCCCTGTGTCTGTAGCTCTGTATGGGGCAGACAGGCCTCGTCTTCCTCCTGCAGAGCAGCTGGTGGGTTCAGACAGCTGACCTTGCAATCAGCAGCCAAACATGTGACCACTACACCACCAGGGCCTCTTTGGGCAGTCCAGAACAGGGAGTCCAATAAGGAGCCGGGGGTAAGGGAGAGGATTTTAATGAATGTTAGTTTGAAGTCTCCCACTTTGGGATATTGTGTGTATATGCTAAAGAAGGTATCGTTACAGGAGACTGGAGTGGTTCTGTTGCTGCCCAGACGAGACCTGGCAAGATCAGAGGAGTTTTTGGCTGTTGCTGATCTCCCAGTTAAAGGGATGTTGCTAAATGCCCTGCAGAACAAAAGTCAAGCCCCCTTGATGGAGAATGACCCGGTCAGATGTCCCCAGTGGCGCAGTAGAGGAACTCTTGGGGAGACATCCATAACCACCGGCTAAACACCGCCGTGTGCAATGGAGAAAAACCTGGCACTTCCCTCCCTCAGCTTGATGCAAATACCCCTGCAGGCAACCCAGCTCCTGCCAGCCATGCTCTGCCTCTTGCACCCCGAGAACCACTTCCCTGGGGCTGGAGAAGTCAAGGAACGCACCGTTGAAGTTCAGTGGGCTCTGCAGTTTCATCAGAGCTATGTCATTGTTCTTGGTCTTAGAGTCGTAATGTGGATGAGCGATGACTTTTTCGATGCGCTTCCCACTCCCGTAGAACATGAAGGACTGCCTCAAAATCCCCGCAAAGGCCGTCCAATACCTTGGGTTGGAAAGAGGTCTGGAAAAGAACGAGAAACTACAGTCGTTACCTCAGATGCTCCAAGGCCCGAGGAGGCTGCCAACTGCCCAGCATGACTCCACACACCAGGCCCTGGAGAGCTCGCTGGCTCTGCCTCGCCCCCCAAGCCAGCCAAGGGTGGACCTCTGGGCTCCAGAGTTTTCACTGGCCGACTGTTCGAAGCAGAGAGCCCAGCTGGCCTTTCTTCCTAGCTCATCTGAGTCTGGGAGCTCTGCCGGCATCTACTTGGCATCTTAGTAGCACTCAGGCTCCCCATGGTGGGGGGAAGTTGATGAGGGAACATGAGATGCCTAGGCTGCACTAGCACCTGGTCTCCACCATGTTGCTGCTGAGCTAGATGGCCGCTTGCTTATATTCAAGCCTTGAAGATCCCAGCTATCGTTTGACAGGTGGACACCATCAACTTTCTTCAACGTTTGCTTATGTATACATTTGTCTTCAGCGATTGTGTCAGGAAGGTGAGCATCATGGAATGCCAGTTTAATAGAACAAAGTATTCTTGTATTCAGGAAGTGCTTGAGTGGCGGTCCAATTTCCTTCTGCTGCCTTAATGCTAAATGTATAAATATAAGCATATAGATCTAGTTTCCCATCATTATATATAAATATATTTATGTACATGTACCTATGTACATACCTGTATTTAAACCTCTATAAAAGGAAATCGAGGCCCTCCACACTTTTAAGAACATGCTTTTCTGTGTCTGAATCCCTCCTTTAGCTTCCATGGCTCCCTCTGGCTGGACTGGTCTGACCTTTACACACTCAAGCATTGCCTGGTGTAAGCCTGTCAGACCAGGTGGGTCTTTTATCTAGATGCTTCCTTTAAACCCAGATTCCATGACTGACAAGCCCAGGCCACTGCATAGTACCCCTCATGTGCTACAAAGTCAACAGAAGTGGATTGCCAGACCTTTCTTCCATCCAGTACAAATAGCATGTCCCTCTCAGCAACACCTTTCTCTTTTAGCAGGACATCTCATGTCCTGGAAAGCCAGTGAGTCAGGTGGAAATAGAGGGTGGCTTCCTTTCCCCTTTGCACCGGCCCTGGAGGAGCTGGGGTGCACACCTGTTGTGCAGGTGCAGGCATCAGGTCCAGGGCCATGAATCCACTCTTGGGGACTGTGAGGAGGGCTGCAGTAGAAGCCAGGATGGGAGAGCTCCCAGCTGAAGGGTGGGGGTAAGGACAGGCAACTCCAGCAGGGAGAGTGGGAGTCCAGCTTGAAGTCCCCTCCTGACCCCATGACATCAGGCTTCTCTATACACTCTCTCAGTGGCCAGAGACTTGCTGCCCAGACATTGCTGTGCCAGGACCTAGAACACCGGACACACCCCAATGGCATCATGCTTATATGTTGGGATGGATTCCGAAAGATCAGAAGTACAAATCTACCAGCTCCTTCAGAAGGAGACAGATGGGGCTTTCTATTCCCACAGGAGCTTCCTGTGTCAGAAACCCCTGGGGAGGTCTACCCCACCCAAAAGGGTCTCTCTGAGTCTTATAGACTCCATGGTCTTGAGCTGGGGTTTTAGGTTTTCAGTGCTGCTATCCCTGTTGCCAAGGGCTCTTAACAGAGACTACAGAGAAACTTCTGGTGGAGCATGTGTGTTTTCTTCCTGTCTAAGTGTTCACTCCTGGTAGATGAGTGTCCCAGAGAGATTGGACTGCACTGGAGTCCAAGAAGACACCAGGACGGATGGAGTTCTGACCACCAGTGCTAGTTGGCTATCACACATTCCTCGCTAGTGGCCAGGACATGCACACAGGAGGCCTGTGGTGGTCATTTGGAAGTCAGCGTTCCGTCCCCCAGCCACACTGAGGCAGGCACCCCCACTTAGGATCCAGGACACCCAAACTTCTCTAGGTTAGGCACTGGCTCAGCCCCAGAACGCCCACCCTGCCTGAGGACCTGGGGTGGGGACTTACTCTTCCACACAGTGGGCAGCTGTGACGATCCACTCGGGGGTGATGATGGAACCCCCGCAGACATGCACGCCCTGGACGTGCAGACTGACCTGCCAGGGCCAGTCCCCGAAGGCTGCGCTCTCGCCCCCCACAATCCGGCTCTGGCGGGTCATCTTGGCCGTGACCCCGCACTCTGAAGGGACAAGCACAAAGGACACTTCGTGAGCCAGTGAGTCCACAAAGTGGCTGCTTTGCTCCCCAATACCCAGATTCTCATTCCATGACCACTTTCTAAGGAGGGTGGAGGTCGAGGCAGCTGTGGCCACCAGGAGCAGAAACTTGTCTCCAGAAAACATGGGCTGGAATCGCAATTTGTGTGGATGTGAGCCTGTCTGAGAAGAGGGTTTCCTTGTGATGTGAATGAGATACAGAGGTGTCCTGAGCTCACCAAGAGCAGACTTGGTACACAGACACAAGGAAGGGAAGGAGCAGACATAGAAACAGCATGGGGGTCACCCCGGAGCCCAGGGGTACTGACTCTGAGAGAGATAAGAATGAAGACACAGCATCTCCTCCTGGGGACAACTCCTCATCAGGCACTTCCGAGATTCCAAGCATGTCCTGGGGAGAAGGGCCCTGGGAGTCCAAGGTGTTCTGGGCATCCAAAGGGACTAACAGTGTCTGGAGATTGAAGGATTGAACCACTTCCTCTCCAGATGGGAGGGGTGAGTGAGATGGTGCCCTCGATGCCCACAGAGTGCCAGTTTCAAGGTGGGGTGCTCACATCAAGAGAGGAGGGCTGGGGGTGCTGGCAGCCCGAAGGGGTGAGGATAGCTCTGTAATCTGTGTGAGCCAAGTGAGGGGGCAGGCCCTGTGGATTCCAGGAGCATTCCCACAGGTAGAGCCCTGCCTCATGCAGCAAGGGGAGCCCTTGGCGGGGGTCTTCAGAGTCCCCACCCAATGCATCTGCAGACACAGCCCCCTGAGTGCAGTCCCCAAGGAGGAGGGCAGCAGGGCAACCCTCTCTGAGCAGATATGCTAGGACCTGACAACATCAATGAATGCCTGGAGTCATAAGAGTCTTCAAATCCCTCACCTCTGCATCTTGGTCTGGCGGTTTCCGCTCACCCTGGACTGTCTTAGTCAGATGCATCCCCAACTCAAAAAACCATACTCCCTGACGTGGGGTCCAGTCTGACTCCGAGCAGCCTCCAGGACAGGGTCGAGTTCCCAAGGGTTTCTGAGACTGTCACTCTTTATGGGAGTAGAAAGCCTTGACTTCCTCCTGAGGAGTGGCCGCTGGTGGCTTGGAACTGCTGACCTTGGAGTTCTAGCCTTGCACACAATCACTCTGCCACTCAGTGGCCCTTCTGACCAGAATCTTTTATGTGTGGGATTAAGCATTTTGGCCTCTTTGCCTGTGGCTATTAGGTGCTCTGAGGGCATCATGGGTTACTCACTGAGGTGCTGACCACAAGGTCAGTGGTTGGAAACCACCTGCTGCTCTCTGGGAAAAAGACAAGACTGTCTACTCCTGTAAAGATGAGGCTGTCTACTCCTGAAAAGATGGGAAGTGTTGCAAATGCACAGGGAAGTCCTACACTGTCCTACAGGATGGCTTTGAGTCAGGACCGATGGCTTGCATTGAGTGTGTCTTGGTCGTAAGCCTGCACGATGAATTCTCCGCTATGCTAACTGCAGGGACTGAAGCCTCCACCTCAGTAGGAAGTGTGAACCGAGTCACCGCCTTTTATTTCCAGGGAGGTGTGATCAGGTGGGTGAAAACCACACCTCCATCAGATGGCCATTTCCTCTGTGTGTAAGGGCCATCTCAGAAACACACACACATACACACACACACATCTTGGGACCATGAGAAAAGAGGTCCCACCAGGGAAGCCCACGGTGCAGATCTCTGAAGTGCTGGAGGATGAGACCAGAGACACCAGGGGCTTCAGGGTAGAGCCCAAGGGACAGAGCAAAAGCCAAGCGGAGAACAGAGGCCTAGGCAAGAAGACCATGAGACAGAACACAGGAGGAGTGCCAAGACCCCGAGACAGGCCAAGCACTTGACTGGCTTCCTAGCGGCAGAGGTTAAGGTGCCCAGTGGCTGAGAGATGGAGGACTGGAGTGAGACGTGGCTGCTGGCTGAGGATGGTGCCGCTGTGAACCAGTGAATGCATCCTCACTGCTGACTGGTCCCTGTGTGTGACCTCGTTACTTCCCTATAGACTCCTAGAAGGGTGACTATTGAGGTGGCAATGTGGCCCTTGCAATGAACCATTGAACCTTGCACAGAAGTAGAATTGCCAGGGGAGCAACTGCAAGTATCAGAAAAGTGTAAAAAAAAGTTGGAGGCAGGAGCTGTGTCTGGCCTCTGCCTTGTGGCAATAGGGGAGCCAGAGGAAGTCAGATACATACACACACACACACACACACACACTCACACACACACACCCTCATGCCATTTACTCAAAGTTGGAGGGGTCATGGCCCAAAAAATTGGGTCATGTCAGTGATTCAAGATGTCCCATTCCTGCAGGCAGGGCTCTGAGACTCAGGCTGAAGATGTCCCAAACACATCATGATTGAAACAGCTACTTCCTGGGCAGGGGTGTGCGAACAGATAGAGAGACAGACCCAGGAGCCCATCCTTGGCTGCTAGCCCACCTCCCTCACCCCTTCCCCTGCATCCTCCAAGACACCAGGAGTGACTTCTCGAAAGGTACTGAGGATCTCAGGTACAGAATGTAGAGAGGGACCTCAAGAAGCACTTACCTATACAGCGCAAAGATACCACTGTCTTAGAAGAACAGGTGTCACTGGAAAAGAAAGGGAGAACCTGGGTCACTTTAATACATCAAAAAGGAGGAAGCATGCGACTCTCCCAAAGAGCTAGAAGGAACATTTTCCATCAAGGGTCCCACTCCTGTCTCCCCAGAAACAGAAGGCCCCATCATTCAAGACTTTGATGAGGAAGGTCCATATAGCACCTTAAGTTGTAAGATCAATACCCCCTCCCATGTCCACATCCCACCTGTGTGACTTTAGGCAAGTTACCTACAAAGGTAAACCAAAATAATAATAATATATATATTTTTGTTTTTCTGTCCCCCAAAGTGTGTGCAAAATAGAATTAAAAGATAATGAAATTTTTTCACAAATTTCTGAAGCCCCCTCATATTCAGAACACCTGTCAACATGAATCAGAACCAACCGACCAGCAACTAAAACAATGCATTGTTAATAAAGTTGATCAAATCATTCATTCTGCCCCCATTGGTCTATAATGCCATCTCTCACTTATTCGTGATACATGGTTATAAAAAATAAGGAGTCCTGGTCCCAGAGTGGTTCATCTCTCTTCTCCTAATTGAAGAGGTGAGTGATCTGAACACCTGAGTCTCTGACCAGGAGAACGATGTGACAGTCTGCTTTGTAACAATTCCAGCCTCAGATACCACAGAGGGCAGGTCTATTCTGTCCTGTAGAGTCACTGTGAGTCTGCATTGGCAATGGGCTTGTTAGGGTATTTGACCTAAATATGTATCAATTATTATGCATGCTAAAGTGTGACACTGTTTCATCAAAGCCCATTTCAGGGTTCTGAAACAAGGGAATCACAGGTCTACAGTTCAGAAAGATCAGTGATTGCAGGTGTGTTAGTCCGGGTAGACTAGAGAAACAAATACAGAGACTTGCATATGGATATAAAGAAAAGGTCTATATACAAGAGGAATGGCACATTGAGAAAGCATCCCAGCCCAATCCAGTTCAAAGTCCTAAGTCCGATATTAACCCATTTGTCCGATACCAGTCTGTAAAGTCTCCTTCCAACCCAGGAGTATTCTGGATGGAGCAGTGAGAAGTATGAATAATATTCCACGTGACAAAGTGGGAGGTATAAGGAAGGTACTCCAAATGTTGACACCCGATGGCGTTGCAAGTGGAAGCCATTGTTTCTTTCACAGAACACCAATCTGGCTTGAAAGAAGAACTGACGGTAGACAAACACAGCTGTCCAGGCTTGCGCATTTTACTTGTCAAATGTTTTCTCTGAAATGAATGCTGGGAACTGATACTTCAAAGTAAACAGCTGACTGTATTTGTTGCCAATGATACAATCCATGTAGGAAAAAAAAAAGAATTTTGGAAACCATGTATCCACTCTCATTTCCTTCTTTTTCTTACATCATAAGTTTGATATCTTGTCAATTTTGAGAACATTTTATTCGTGGTGATATTAATGAATATAATTTTTATACTCCATATGTTAGTCCTGATATACTAGAGAAATAAATTAATAAACACATATGGATATAAGGGAAAGGTTTATATACAAGAGGAATGGAACATTGAGAACGCATCCCAACCTAGTCCAGTTCAAAGTCATAAGTCCGATATTAGCCCATATGTCTGATACCAGTCTATAAAGTCTCTTTCTGAGTCATGAAGTCACAGGCCAGTGGGTTCAGAGTCCCAGCTCTGGCAGGGGTCCCCTCATGGCTCCTCATTTCCACGGCTCAGGGTCCATCAGCAGTATCCATTGGTGATAGAAACATCTCAGCACTGGCAGGGGTCTCTCTGTGTGTCTTTTCCAGCTTCAGAGGTCTGGTTCCATCAGGGTAAGGCTATGGGGCTTCTCCTCTGGCTCTTCTGGTTCCTCAGACACTGGCATCTTGTCTTGTCAGTCCAGGAACTCCCAACAACTGGGAAAAATAGTGTCTCATCTCCATGAGATAAATATCACAACACTTCCCAGAATTCTCAGGAGAAAGCCATGCCCACACAGAGGCCTCATTGGCTACTCATTGGCTATCTCCAGATTGACAGGCTAGACTCCACCCCTGCATCTCAATCATGAAGTTGACATCAAGTACATGACTGCCACAGTCATAATTAAATGAACCAACTTTTGGAAACTCTGCATAATACTGTAGATTGATATTTTCCAAATGATCAACCTATGGTGTTATGAAATCATGCCTCTATAAAAAGAACCATCCAAAATATAAGCAGGTGAGTGGACTTTATCAGAATACATGAGGTTCATCAATAGGATTTCAAACTCTACTCCACAGCTAACCTTTAAAAAACCATCACTTGTTGAATTTGCTGCCACCCCAAAGGAATATCCACAATCATTTGAAAAAAACTATTAAAATATTCTTCCCTTTTCAAACAGAAAAAATAAGCCCACCCTTTGTTCATGTCTGAAAGACCCAGTGGTTTAGTGGTTACGTGTTGGGCTGCTCACCACAAGGTCAGGAGTTCCAAACTACCAGCCACTCATTGGAGAACATGGAGGCAGGCTTTCTGCTGCTGTAAAGAGGCACTATCTTCGGAAACCCACAAAGGCAGCTTCTACCCGGTCTGCTAGGACAGGAATCGCGGCAAACTCTTCAGACCGAAGACCCAATTCCATCCCTCCTAACAACTGTAAAATCACTCAAGAGCCTTAAATATGTTTTTCCACACAAATGAAATAACCGTGATCTGAAATAAAACCTTCAAAGGTTTTCAATGTGACTTCAGAGCCGCACGTTCACGCTGAAAGAGCCACATGTGGATGGCGAGTCCCAGTGTGCCGACCACTGTCCTAGGGTAACTGTGAGTCAGAATTGAGTTGGTGGCATTGAATTTGGTTAATTAATATGTCGGAACACCTACCTACAGGTGTTCCAATGAGGTCTCAATCACAGATGTGACACACAGTGCCCCCTGCTGTCCAGGAGGGGAGACTGCTGCTCTTAAAGAGGCTTACCTCTGCCATGAGGTCCACCTTCTAGGAAAAACTACGTCTCCCTGCGATAGCATGTATTCCCTGAAAGCATCCTAGCCCAGCAACAGTCGACTGCCTGGAACCTCCCCCAAACCACCTCTGATGAGCCCCAACCCTGAGACCTAAACCAATCACACTGCCGTCGAGTTGAAAAGCACCTACCACTTTCTCATGAAGATGCCTCCAGCCCAGTTGGTGGCCATGCTACCAAGAGTCTACAAACCCTGCTCTATTTGATGGCAGGAGGATTCCGGCATCTGTAGCTGGAGGACAGCGGTGATGTCGAGGAAGCAACGGTCCCAGGAAGAAAAGAGTTTCCTGAGAACCGCAAAGCCACCTGCCCCTCACCTAGAAAGTCCCGAGCAGCTGGCTCTAGCACCCTGTCTGGCAGCGGCAATGTCAGACCCGCCAGAAACTCCAGGGTCAAAGGCCAACTTCTGAAAGGAAAGAGAGCAGCAGGATTCCCACACCTCCCCGCACAATGACGTCTCTTCTTTGCTCCTCACCGCCTTGGGCGTCCCCAAGCTCCAAGCCAGAGGAGGGCAGGTCCCTCTGCCCCCTCCCCCATCCACTCATTTTTCTTGGCTCTGAGATTTCAGGTGTAACCTGGAGGACAAAGCCACATTCAATAGTTACAAACGGTACCAGCAGCT